>JBAMBL010001417.1:0-17625 GCA_037043405.1 Drosophila subquinaria
ACTGTCATGTTTAAAGTCATTCAAAGTCCAAAGCCAACTTAATTTCATTGCAACCAATCGCTACCATCTCTATATCTTTATTTAAAATTTCATTCACCACCTGATATGCATTTTAAGCAACTTGACGCCTATTGAATTTCCCATAAACTATATACAAAATATACGTTTTAATCGATTCAAGACAAATTGAAATGCCAAATGGAAAGCGACAAAATAGAAAAATAAAAATGTTAGCAATTGATAGATAAGTGGTAACGCAGTTAAACAGCGTGTAGAAAATAGTTGCTTGAATAATGTTTATCTGTTAAATGCAACAAAGGTGTTTGCACATGTCCAAGCAAATAAAATAAAAAAATAAAAAACGTGACGCCAAAGACTCGAGAGACCCGCTTTTCATACCAGGATAATGCAAATAAATTCAACAGAAAAAAGAAAAAAAACAACGTTGGGCAAACAAATTGCCAGCCAGACAAGTCTCAACACACACACACACACACACACACACAGTTGCACACACTCCACAGCAGTTGAAATATCAAGATAAACGCTCTAATTGAGATTAAATTCATAATTACGATCGCACGGGCGACACTTTTATGGTGTTCTTTAATTAAAGTTTTTTTTTTATATTTTTGCCACACTCGGTCTAGAGTTGTGAGCCAGGAAATTTGAAACGCCAGACGCCCTGAGGCTTGGCTGTGCTCCAACTCCAACTCGCCTTGGAGTTCTCTCCTCGCGTCGAAGGTGTTGAGTAATTCTCTGAAAACGTTACCTCCCCGTTCACCAGCAAGTTCAGCCTAATCTCGGACTTTGGCGCTGATTGAAATCACAGACGCTGATCACATAAATTGCCAGATTTTCGGTATACATGACAGAGAGACCCAAGCAAGTTTTCAATGTGGATAGAAGAAAAATAGAAAAAAATAAACGCATAATTGCATTGTATGTTGTGTGTAATTGAAATTAATACGAGTGTATTACACCGAGCGAAATGACTTATTTCATATGGGTTAATTTGACGCCCGTGCATGTCCAATAATTAAGCAATTTAAAGCGGCTTTTTTACTGATTTATGATATAGATCATTTTGGTAGCTGACTCGTGGGGTTAAGAGGTGTTGAGATATGGCCAAAATAGCGACTTTGGCATTGATTGCAGTCCATGCGGGGCGGGGAATATTAGCATAAAGATCTGACTATTATTTCAGCTCAAAAAAATTGTCAATTCAAACTGCGCAGCAACTTTTTTTTAAATCGTTTCCCACACACTTTGGAGGAACACGCGCTGGACCCAAGAAATCCAATGAGAAGATGAGAAGTTGAGAAGATCCCACCTCCATCGATGATGTCGCATTAATCGAATGCGTAAATTCGTTTAGATCAGTGATAAGGGAACTGAACTGAACTGGAACTACTTCTACAGCCGTCCAGGTAGTAGCTCCAATGGCAACCCGAGATGCTATCGAAAGCTCATTGAAACAATTAAACGGCGGCTGCGTTCCCCGAAGTTGTGTCGCGTCTAATGATCATGATGATCACGATAATAATAATGATGTTGGCCTGGCCCCAGCCCAACTCTCAGTCTCCATAGATAAGGCATTAAAAAGCAATTATGACGACAAATCTGTAAACATACGGCAATCGTTTTAATGGCGGACTTAACGCAACATTTAGAAGGTAATAAAAACATTCGACGATCAACAATCGACAATCGGCGGCGCCACAGGCCCCGAGTCGCCTCCAAGTTGCATTAACATAAAAATGTCATAAGGTTTATGGTAGATGCGCTTACCCAGATCGATCGGCCAGATACGTGTAAATATATCTGCCGGACTATTTCCGCCAGCTGCCAGTTGCCTTTCCTCTATTTCTCTCTCTCTTTTTCTCCCTGCTTTCCGATCATTTTGCAATTGAAAGTGAGAGGAGAATGAGCTCGGAAATGTTTCGTCATGAAAATGCAGCATAAATTATGAAAAAACAATCGTAAATCTTTGACTCGGATCATGGATCATTGATCCAGACACTTTAAATATAAGTTTATGGCTTATGTGATCCTCGAACTTTACAATTCTACGGGAATTACAATTAAGGATTAAAAGAAGAAAAAATGATCTACAATAAAATAGATCACTTTGTATAAGATCGTACAAAATTTGATTTTTTATTTTGTTTAAATTAATTTGTTTTATTTTTAAAATTTTTAAGTATTTTAAAAATTAGAAGAAAAAATGGTTTAAAATATATCATTTTGTTTAAGAACGTTAAAAGTTTTATTTTTTAGACCCCGTACTTTAAAAAAGTAAAGGGGTCTATTAACTTTGTCACAAAAAAAATGTGCGTAACAGGCAGAAGGAGGCGTGGCAGACCCCATAAAGTATATATATTCTTAATCAGCATCAACAGCCGAGTCGATATAGCCATGTCTGTCTGTCCGTCTGTCCGTCTGTAAGAGCGCCTAGATCTCAGAGACTATAAGAGCTAGAGACTCCAAACTTGGTATGTAGGTTCGTCTATATTAAGAGCAGATCGAGTTTGTTTTAGATTTTGGATCGACCACTATATCATATAGCTGCCATAGGAACAATCAGTCGAAAATCAAGTCTTAGTATGGAAAACTTTTTTGCTGTTTGAGATATTTCAACCAAACTGACAGAATATGCATAAAATATGGTCCCATACATTCTGACCAAATTTGGTTGGAATCGAACTTCTATATCATACAGCTCCCATAGGAACAATCAGTTGAAAATCAAGTCTTAGTATGGAAAACTTTTTTGCTGTTTGAGATATTTCAACCAAACTGACAGAATATGCATAAAAGATGGTCCCATACATTCTGACCAAATTTGGTTGGAATCGAACTACTATATCATATAGCTCCCATAGGAACAATCAGTTGAAAATCAGTCTTAGTATGAAAATCTTTTTGTTGTTTGAGATATCTTTATAATAAGTACGGGGTCTCCGACAGTCGAGTACCGCTCGACTGTAGCACCGCCGACTAGTTTATATTTAAATTAATTTGTTTTTTTTTCTTAATTATAAGTATTTTTAAAATTAGTTGCAGATGATATTTTAATAAAATTCTAACAACAAAAGAATGAAAACTGATCAGAGTACTTTGAAATTGATTAGTAAATATAATAAATTTGTTCACACTTTTCACTTTCGTTTATAAAAACAAAACTCAGAACTAAGACAGACGAATTAATAGTGACTGATTAATAAAGTAAACTAGAGAGGATCGCTAAAATAAATAAATCCATAAGTGGAATAATTTTATTTTTACAGCAACTTTGTTCACACTTTTCACCTGATTCAATCAAGAGCCTCAAACCCTTTTTCCCCATCCACCACTTACTCTTTCAACCCATTAGGAACCTCCGGAAACCGCTGGCAACATTCATTATGTGCCTGATTCGCGGAAATTAAACAGCGATCCCACTCCGCCAACGAAAAAAGCGAAGACACATGCTACAGACACGCCAAAAACTGACCCAGAGACAAACCCAAAGCGATGATTCAAGACACTGGACAGGGCGACAAGAACAAGAACGTACAAGGTACTGCCTAACATATAGCTATAAAAGTAGCAACTAAAGAAGGGAAAGAGGATGGGGAAGAGGAAGACAAACAGATCGGTCATTGAGCGTAACAAAGGTGCACCTTCAATGAAGCCTAACCAAATAAGGCACAACCACGAGCAGTGAGCGAACTGTGGATACGCAAGGAATTCTCTGTCAGTTTTGGGGTGTGCTCCACACTAGAAGACGAGGGAATTGCGATCGTGGCGAGACGGGAACGGGGACGGGTCGAAGATCGTCGTTGTCATCGGAGCACCCATTTTACCTGCAAAACGCGCGTTCTTTGGGTGACTAAACACTTGTTTCGCTTCAATAACGCACCGGCGATCGTCCAACTTCCCAGCTCCCAGTTCCAAGTCGCTGCTGTCATCTTCTTCAGCGGTAAGTGGGCAGAGGGCAGGGGCTACGATCGTCGAAAACATATATTTTAAACAACAAGTACGCAATGCTGACAGTTCAGCCCCAAATCCAAATACAACAACCTTTATTTTTTGTTGTATTTTTACGAGTAAGGCGCTGTCCGTTCGATTCGTTGACTTAAGGTGAGGATCGCAGCACATCTCTGGCTATGGACTTGAGGTTGACTTGGGGTTAAGCGTGCGGGGTGCGTCTCTCTCTCACTCTCTTTCTCTCTCTCTCTCTCTGTCTCGGTGTGGCAATGAGGCATAACGGTGCTGGCTGCTCGTGCCTGCCCCGAGTCCCGGAAGCGTCATCGTTGTCGTCCGGTTCGGTTCTTATGGATTGAATTGGGTTGGGTCGCATTGAGAGAAGCCCAAGACAAGTCGCAGGTTAGTCTCGATTGCGTATGCCTTTCATCATCATGTGTTATTATGACTATGTGTGTGCGTGTGTGTGTGTCTGTGTGTGTGTGTTTGTGTGTGTGTTCAACTATATCATTTGCTTGCACGTAATTTCTTGATTTGTTTTTAGTTCGTCGATTTTTAAAATACACTTTCAATGGGTATTTAAAATATGTCAAATAACGCGTTGAAAAATTCATTCGTTTATACATTTATATATATATATATTAGGTTGTCCCTTATTTGGTCAAAGTCAATATTTTAAAACGCATACGGGCTAGTTCTGTTCATTAGGTCCTAAAGAACTCAAAACCAAGTTTTCGCCTTAATCGGAGTACGATAACCCATTCAAATTTGCATCGAAACATGAAAAATCATCGAAAAATGTATAATCAGTGTTAAAATACTGTTTTTCCATGTTTCGATGCAAATTTGAATGGGTTATCGTACTCCGATTAAGGCGAAAACTTGGTTTTGAGTTCTTTAGGACCTAATGAACAGAACTAGCCCGAATGCGTTTTAAAATATTGACTTTGACCAAATAAGGGACACCCTAATATATATATATTTATAATCAATATTAATATATTTATATCAATTCTCTTTTGTTTAACACACAAGTATCTAAGTTTTAAAACAGCGGTGGGCACGAAATCTGAATTCGGGAGCACAACAATAACAACAACATTAACAGCGAGTCCTTTGTCCTTCAGAAAAATAGTTAGGAGCAGTCGCTGCTCCCGGAGCCACTGCGTGCCCACCGCTGCTTTAAAGTTATATTCGTAAAATTTGCTGCAAACTCTCCTTTCTATAAATTACAAGCATTATATATACTATATTGATTGCTCATTAGTGAACCCTAATTGAACTAAAGAAATAAATAATAATATAAATAATAATTGAATTAAATCACTTTAAAACATTTAAAAAAGTCAAGTTATATAATAGTCAAAAAATCAATAGTTCTATTAAAACATGTTAATTTTTAATAATATAATATTTATATTAAATTTATAATAATATTTAGACAATACATGTAATAACATTTGTCACATATATTTTTGTTTTTAAGAACACAAAGAGTATTCAAACTTCGGCCAACTAAACATGTATTGTTTTGCTGTTCTTTTTTTTTGTATTATATTTTATGCGTCTCGCTCTCGAAATTATGGGAAATTAAAAAATGTTTTATTTATGAGTAGTGTCTCCCAGGCAGCAAAGCAGCAAGTCAAGTAAATCGCGTTTCGTTGATTCTGAGGTGTGGTTTTTGGGTGCACAAATGGAGCACATACGTCTGGCTATAAATACATATAAGTCTATATGTATAAATGGTAATTATAATAGTGCTTTATGAGCTTTTAATGCAACTGAAGAGCTGTGGGGGGAGGGGGGAGAAGTGTTAGGGGAAGGGGACTTTATGACCCGCAACGTCTGAAAGTCAATCAAATGTAACACAGGTTGAGATTGTTGGCAATTCTATGACTGTATTCATCTATCCACTCCATCACAATCAAACTGAAAATCATAAGCAAAACCAATTTGCCTCACTCCTCGGCACTCTGCACTCTTCACTCCTCCCCCTCCCCTTCGATGCATATTTTGTATATGTGCAAAAACAACTTTCCAACATTAATGACAATTTGTATCGTAATTGAAATCGAAATGCCGTGAATAAATGCCGCTTTGCACTAAGCCCCGAGATACTAGTAGAGTGTAGAAGAGGAAGAGTGGGAGAGGGGGTGTAGTGAGGAGGAGTAGGGGTGTTATACAGACGCACCAACAAGGAACACCTTTTAAAAATAAAACTAAAAACCAGAACCAGTTGAGGCAGCTCAAAAGCAGCACAGGTGCCACAGCCAGGCCAAGACTCTTGGCCAGCTCAACTCAACTCAACTCAAATCAGTTAAGTTCGGTTCAGGCCAGGCCAATGTGAAGAGAGAGATGTGGAGTGTTGGCCTGGGCGAAAGCGCAGGCAGCCGCTTTTCAGCTTTTCAGTGTGTAATCCATTTTAATGCCAACACCATTACGAACAGTAGCCTCAGTGTCACATTTAGCAAAGAGCAACGCGACCAAAAAACGCAAACTGTCATCCGCCTCGATGGACGCAACTCTCGGCTGCAATCTGCCAATTGCACCCTACAAATTGAGATTGAGTGGCATTGATAGACTTATAAAACTCGAGTTAAACTTGCATTGAGAACTCGTAGTGTTCAATTAAAACTGCTTTAAAACTTCAACTATCAATCATGTTCTGAGCTTTAATGTGCTTTGGAAAGCTTTCAGTCGGAAAATGATTAATTTAAAAATATATTGCAGCTTTAATGTGCTTTGAGTCGTTAAGAAAAAGAATAGAATCTACTTGTACTTATAAAAAGATTTAATGAGCTTTCAAAGCTGCTAATTCAGATTAATGAATTGAATTCAAGATGAAAATTTGTAGCTTGTTTAAAAAGTACATAATTTTGGAATATTGTTAAAAAGTAAATAAATAACTCACATTTTAACTTTCAACGCTTTTAATTTGCAGAAAAGCAATTGTTGCTGTCTAAAAAATATATCAAAAATGTGCAGAGATTTTTAACAAGCTTAAAAGTTTCTAGTAGAAAATTAAAAAATAAGAGTTATTGGTTGACTTTTATAAAAAATCAATTTTTAATTATTAAAATTAATTTAAATTTAAAAAATTAAATTAATTATTATTTTTCAATTTTAATATAAAAATTTTAACCCTAACTTTTATTTCCAGTTTTTATCATAAAAATTGATACATAACTCTTATTTGTCAAATTTTATTGTAAAAATTGAAAATAAAAATTGAATTGAAATATCTTTTGAGCCAAAGAAGCCACATCATGTATAGACTTATATATATGATCTACGCATTAATACCTTTCAATGTTATATTTTTTTTTAATAAAATAAAATACTCAGCTAAATTCGCTGTACATTTTGTAGCGCATTGAGAAGTCGCGTTGCTGCAACTGTTGCATTTCTCACTTGTTTTATGATTTAAATGAAGCGCCAAAGTGTCACAGCAGCGCTGATAGCACGGACTCGGATGACTTGGAAGACAGCAGACTCGAGTCATTCCTCCGAATGCCAGGAGCCAGCAGCGACCTTAATACGGCGACAATTGATTAGCAAGACAGACGGACAGACAGAAAAAGGCGCGCACGAGGCTAATGAGCCAAGAAATGTGTGTGTGTGCGAGTGTGTGAGAAGAGTGTGTGTCCAGTGTGTGAAAGATTGGAGTGTGTGCCAAAGGCGCCAAGTGTTAAGAAACAGGTTTGCACTTTAAGACAGAGGGTTGAGCTTCTGATGCACACAGACTGGGGTATTAATCACGCCGATTGTCCGATATTTTAGCGATATGTAAAGGGAGGAAGTCTCTCTTTCTCTCTCTCTGTCTCTAAAGTCTCTGCACTTTGCTGTATCGATAGCTGGGCGCATAATTTATCAAATACTTGAGCCTCGACTCAACTGAAATGAACCGAACTGAACTGAACTGAGTCAGTGGCTCGGCATGCCATAATGAACCTTAGCCTACTTCCAAAGGCCGCTGGTTGTTTCCCACAATTATGCAAAGAAGGAGAAAAATTGTTGGAAAATGCACAGCACACACAGTGAACAAACATGCCTCCATCCAAATTCAAATCCGAATCCGACTCCGACTCCGAGTTTAACAACATTGGATAAGGTGCATCTCAACGGGGCCCAATTGCCAGTCCAAATTATAATGCATTACTTCATAACTCCCCGCCAGCAACTTGTTTGAACTGAGTCAGAAACAAAAACAAAGCCAAAACAAAAAAGATTCCCTGGCCAGTGGGCAGTGTGTAGTTTGGATGGTGAATTGTGGATAGTGAATAGTGAATAGCGAATAGTGAATAGTGGTTGGTGGGTAGTCGGCAATCAAATCACTTGTTGCCCCAAAGCTAGCCAAAAGATTGTTAGACAACAGCAGCAAGTAACGCAAATACTCGACTTCAAGTTGCCCTGTAATCAGAACTAATTTCTTTGTGTTTCTTGAGCAATCGTTATAAAATTTGTTGGATATGTAGACACATTTTAATGCTAAATATATTTTTTATTTTATTATTTAAAAAGAAAACATTGCTGCCTCTAATTAACACATAAACAAATTCAATAATTATTAATATTAATAATAACCATAGATATAACAATATTAAAAGCATATATAAAGAAAGGAAAGCCTAAAAGATAAATAAATTCTAAAATACTAAAAGCATGTCGTGAAACTATCTTAATATTTAAGTATATATTAGTTTCGAATTTCAAGAAAAAGAATATCATTTTGAATTTCTAGTAAATCTTTTTAAGTCATTAAATCATATTGATCATCACTAGTTAATTTTTTAAGAACATGAATACTAACTTATTATTCTTTATTGATCTAAATGAGTTTTTCTGGGTTTTCACCTTGCAACAAATGTTGGATCACTTATAATTTTTTTCTAAATCCCCGGCTTATAGCTAAAATTTTTCATATATTTATTTTATTATTTTGTAATTTTACCTTAATTTTAATTTTAAAAATTATTTTAGTGGTGCTATATACATATATTAATAAATAAGTAATTAATAATAAATATTATACACTACGATTCTATCAATTTTATGTATACAAAATATCTACTCAACTCAACAGTAAGCACTTACAGGGTATCGCAGTCGTTACTTGTCTCGATTTTGTGGCCTACATTATCCTGACTTCTGCCAGTGATCATTCCCTGCCACAACCAGAGGTTGTTGTTCTGTTGTCTGGCAGTTAATTTGATTATGTTTGGCTGCATTGATTAACTGCCGTCTGACATGACAGCTCAATTCCAATGTCCGTCCTCCCCAAATCCCCAAAAGCCCAAATCCCCAAGTCCTCGCAGCATCTCATGATTATCGATTGCGCAATGTCCCCATCGTCATCTCGGTTTGGATTGAGTCTTGTCTTTGGCAAACAACAAACAACGAGCCAACGAATTGGCCCTTTAGCCACTTTTGTCTGGGCAACGAGCACCGACCACAACTGACAACGATCGCGTAATCGCCCTTAATCCATCAATAAAACGGGGCCATCACGATATCGTTGCTCCCCCGGTTGTTGGCAGTTGCCACTGTTGCCCAAAAAACAAAAACTGACCAAAAAAATACCTCAAAACTTGCGGCAACTATTGTCGACAACATCACAACATTCAAATTTGCCAATTGCAACCTAGAAGCGACTGCAGTTGGAGCAGCTCGCAAAAACAAAACACCATCAGTCAACACAATCAATCTCTTTGAAATGCTCTATCCAAATCCGATCAGATTGTCGACTCAGGATCTCGTAGCTCTGGAGTTGTTTACAGTTTTGTTGCGAAAATATTTGAGCTGTTTTTATTCATTAAGTGCTTTTATTGGAGCTTAACGAGCAGCCCGATCGATCAAGTACCCTAAAACCTTTCACTAATGATTTGATTACGACTTTTTTTGCTTCCCTTTTGTTTCTTTTTGTTACTGTTATTTTTCACGTTTTCCATGGAATAGCACATGGCGCTGGGACAACTAACTACCAGTCAAAAGTTGTGAAAATTAGTTGGCAAATTGCTGTTGACAGTCACAAAGTTGCTTTCAATTTGTATTAATAGCAGAGTTTTTGTTTGTTTTGTTACAATGTCACAATTACTTTTTATTAAGGTTCAATTTTGATATTGTTTGTTTGGAGACGTCTATATTTTCTCTTTTGTTAGTTATAATTTATAACATTTAAGGGGTGTATTGGTTTTATTATTATATCTTTGTGTCATATTTGTTTAATTGTTAAATTTATATCATATTTTATTAATTACGCTTAAATTGTAAACTATTTTAAATTGCTGTTAACTAATGTCAAGTTTTATTATTATTATTTCTTTTTTATTAACTATTATTAAGTTAAATAAAGCTGTATATACTTTAAATGGATTGAATTGTTGTTATTAATATTTATTTTGATTGTGATTTTTAAATCACATTTTCTCTACTTATCTTTAATTCAAAACTTATTTTGAGTGACTGCTGTAAGTTAACGTTAAATTTTATAAATATTCTTTCTCTTTTATTAATTATTATTATATTAATTAAAACTGTTGATAGTTTTAAATTGTTGTTATTAAACAAGTGTATAATATTTATTTTGATTATGAACTTTAAATCGCATTTTCTCTATTATCTTTAATTTAAAACTAATTTTGAGTGATTGCTGTAAGTTAATGTTGTATTTTATTAATATTCTTTTATTTTTTTTTTGATAATCATTATTAGTAATATTTATTTAAGTTATTTATACTTTTGATGAATTTAATTGCTGTTAGTTTATCGTATAGACGAATATCCTATTTATTTTATTACTTAATTTGAAAAAAATTATCGAAATTTATTGTTGAATAATAGGAAAATCAATTATTGATAGTAAATTCATAAAATATCTCACTGTGGCAGCTTTCACAAATTATACTAAGTGTCTCCGTTAATTAACTCAAAGTTATTTTTTTTAATATTTTAAATATAATTCAATATAAATTCGGAAAACCCACATTTAACAAAGGATTTACATATTGATAATAGTTTAATTTAATTTCCATATTTTTTGTAAGCTCCAACTCTAACAATGAAGCTCATCAACCTCTGATAATGCTCTGATCTTTTGGGGGTAATTCCTTGACCAGTCACAGCTCAAAGTTAAAAAGATCGCAGACGAATAAAAAATGTCCCAGAGAGCCAAAACAAACGATGCGCCTTCACTTTTATTTTTTTATTTTTTTGCATATACGCAATAAAGCAACAAATTAACTGATGATCAGTGTAAATGGAATGCAACCATGTAAATTATATACACACAACTCGCACAATCCCCACAATCCAGACAATCCACACCATAACTTAGGATGTGAGAAAGGTAGAGAGAGAGAGGATTAAAGTTATTGGTAACGGTTGAATCGTGTCGTGATTACAGGTTGTTTGTGGCAGAAGAAGAAGAAGAAGAGGGAGACAGAACTAACTATGCAAGTTGTTGTCGCGTTTTTAAGCGATGAATTAAGCGATATTTGCAATTAATAACTGTCATGCTGAAATCTGTTCGAATAATGAAAATTTGTTTAACTCAAATCAAAGCGAAGACTGCAACACTCGGTGTGTGCCACAAAGACAGCTGCCTCGTGCAACACACACAACTCTCAAGTCTCGACTCTCGATCTTGGCCAAAAGGAGTGTGTGTCTTTGGGCCACACTTCCTTGAGATTTCACAACGACAACGACGACGACGACGACTTTCGTGTTAATGGTATGCAGGCAATGCCATTGATTTCACTTCGATTATGGGGCACATAAAGAAACGCTTATGGCCCGGCCAACTGAATATGGCCAATAGTCGAGGTCGCCACGTGCGAGAAAAAGGCGGCAAAAGTTATTGACTGATTATGAGATTTGGCACGCCATGGACTTGCATCCAACCAGAAGGTGAATGCAACTCCTTCTCTGCCTTCTCTTCACGCTCTGTCTCTCTCTACCTCTTCTCAATATCAATCTCAACCTTTGTCTCTCTCTCTCTCTCTCTCTCGGCGTCTCTTCCTTCTGTTCCTCAAGCGTCGGCAGATTATGTTTTGAAAGTGCAGCCAGCGAGTGATTTCTTTATGAATTCATTAAACTTTAAATTGGTTTTAAATTGGCCACAGTTGTAAGCTCTGTGTGTGTGTGTGTGTGTGTGTGTGCTTAGCCCAGCATCCATTAGTTTAAGAGGCTTATAAGTGTGTGACAATGTCTGCAAGTACTAACAATTAGATCTCTGAGACTATGAGAAATAGAGTCATCAAATTGGATGCTCCTATGTTGCTCCTATCGAATGACAAGGTAAATTTAAAATTAGAGTACTTTATATTTAGCACTCTTTATGAGTAAAGGCTTTCGAGCAAATTGTTCTTAATCGATTAATAAATAGAGAACATAATTGAAATATAGTTTTTAATAATTTAATAAATGTATTAAATTGTTAAAAACTACAATATTTTATAAAAATTGTTCCCGCTCTTCTATTTCTTCTCTTTTTAGAATATTCGTATAATAATTTATTGAGAAATATTTATTGAGAAATAGTTATTAAATGTTGAATGAAGGTAAAGCATTTTGCCCTATTCTATTTTCCCCTTTTATATATGTTCTCTATTTATATTTTAATTTTATTTATTTATTAATTATATTTTTCTTTATTTTTATTTGTTTACTTGTCACCAAATATTGCAAAAATATAGTAAAACAATTCATTTTTAATTATTAATTAATTGACTGCATAGATAAGGCTACTGGGCACCTAGCAGTCGAGTATCTCAGCTATAAAGTTCTTACATTTTTTTTTGGTGTGTGGAATTTGGCACGAACTTGCTGCCCACAATTCCACAATTATCTGGCAGCACACATCTACATATGAAGGCAGTTTGTATGGCACTCGTGTGTGGCCAGAGTCAGCCTTTTGGGCCAGGCCAATAATATTAATAACACGCACTTTGCTGCCTGCTGCCTCCTGTTGCCGTTGCTGGTTGCTCGTTGCTGGACAGCTGCCCGCGGGCAACAACAACAACGGCAACAACAACAGCAACAACAACGGCAACTCCATCGCATCTTTTGTTTGTTTTCATTAAGAAAATATTGCAGCGTCAACATGAAATCAATACCGGGGCCAAGGTCCATACAGCACCCGCACCCGCAGCATCAGTTGCAGTTGCAGCAGCAACAACAGCAACAACAACAACAACAACATGCAGCAGCAACACCACGCCTTTTGTTTCACGGCTGCCTTTCTGATGGGGGTGACTGATTGCGATTGTGCAGCAGGCAGTTCGTCTGTCTCTCTCTATGTCAGTCTCTCTCCTTCCATCAGTCGCTCTCTCGGCTGCAGTTGCAGTTGTTGCTGCTGTGGCAGGACATGTGCAATGTGCCGTTTGTCAGTGGCGCATAAAAGAAAGGAGTTTTGCTTTGGGTTTATCATGACTGCTGCTGGTGCTGTTGTTGTTGGTGTTGGTGGTGCTGGTGCTATTGCTGTTGCTGCTGCTGCTGGTGCCGCCGCTGCCTTCCTAAAGAAATCTGATACTTTTGAGCTCTGCTCGTAATTGTGCAGATGCATTGGCTAAAGGTGTCACTTGAGTTGTTATTGCTCTTGTTGTTGTTGTTGTTCTCCTTAATGTTGTTGTTGTTATTCCTGTTGTTGCTGTCGTGTCGCCTTTTGCTATTTTTGACTAACGACAAACGGCACAAGTTGGACACGCGTTTGAGATTTGAGCTGGCGTTTTCTGGGATTTATAGATAGAAATACTTACACACTAAGAGAGAAACAGAGAGAGAGAGAGATAAAGAAAGAGAGAGAGGGAGATTCCACTCTCGACTCACACCTGTTTTTGGGACAGTGGAGAGGAAGTGTACAGAGACTTAAAAGAAGGAAGGAAGGAAAGAAAGGTATAGAAAAGGGGAGAAGGGATTTTAGCAGCTGCAAAACTTATTTCTGTATATATTGAAAAACTATTTTAAAGTGTGGTGGAGAATTGATTGAGACACTGAATTGTCTTACACTTGTGATTGAAAAAAGTGAGAACTACGAAAATGGAAAGCAGAAATATCTTAAGCTTTCGCAGGATGCTGATTTGAAATCATAAGTTATTTAAAAAATTTAAGTTGCAAATTTAATTTCTATTTAACTAAAAAAATAATAACATTTTAGATACAGTAGTTCACAGCTTATTTCAACCAGAACAAAAAGCAACTTTATTCAAAATCTTCAATTACAACTAACTAAAATACAAACCTAATCAAAACTATTTACAGAAAACTAATGATCAACTGGTAGTTTGAAAATATTGAATATATTAAAAAAAATTTTAAAATTTAAAAAAATTAACTTTTTCAACTTTTATCCTCGATTTTAAAAAAAAAATATTGAAATGTAAAAAAATTTTCAAAAATCTCCGCTAGTATTTTTTTATGATTTTTTTAAAATTGCTAAAAAAGACTATTTTAGCCACTTTTTCTTCCATTTCATACAAAAAGTACCTTAAGGAACAATTTTCATAAAATCATAAAAAATTCTAGCGAAGAGATTTTTGAAAATTTGTTTTGAATTGTTTGTAGAATTTTCTTGCATCCCAATAAAGTTGCCTTTTGTGCTGGTTTAAATAAGCTGTGAGTCAACGTAGCTCCTTTTAAAACTTAGTTTGAAGCTGAACACATTTGTATTTATTTCAAAGCTCCTTTTAATCTTAAGATAACATTAAGCCAAGGTAAATTATATTTCAATTGCTGCCATTTGCTGACCGGAACTAGCTAAGTACAACACCCAATTTCTCCGCCCAATATTTATAATGGAAAACATAATTATAATAATCCACGTGCTTAACTATCTTCATATCACAATTCAATCTGATCCGTTTTGCCTTTCAGTTAATTTACAAACGATTTTCGGAATCGATTCTCACGTTGGCCAAGGCAAAGAAGGCAATTAAAATGAACGAATCGAAACGGAATAATCAATAATCGATTGCATTTAGTAGCAGCCACAAAACGTGCATTTAATTGAGGCTTTAAGCAACAGCAGCCACTACTACAGCCGGCCCCCACTTCATGATTACATAAAATTATAATTTAAATCAAATAGCGCAAATAGCAAAAAGCAAATAATAAATAAGAAAACCAGCCAAAAATCAGTGGAAAAACAAAAAGAAAAAGAAAAACATAAGCAGCCACCCACTCGATGCGAAGGACGTGGCGGCTGCAACTGCGGCGCCTCAGGCCAAATTATAACGATCTCTTTGGAGTCTCAATGTTCCCCCACTGCCATTCAGACAGTTGGCACACAAAAGACAAAACAAAACAATGCCCAAATGATCGCGAGCCGATCAAAAAATAAAACCCGACAACTGCCTCGCTGCGACAATCGACAATCGATAGTCGACAGTCGACAGTCGACACAACCCGCGGGCGCCTCAAACTTAAATGAAATTGAAATGGTCTCACAATTATAAGCACAAAACAAGTAAGAACTTAAATTTTTGGGTTTGTTAAAGATTAAATACTCTGGCAGTCATAAGCTATTAAAAAACTACAAAATCTATCAAGGATTGCAATTAATTTTTTATTTTCAAGACTGAAAAATAATTATTTTGATGAAGGAATAAATCTTAAAAATACTAATTTTTGTTGAGGTATCATTTTATTATTTTATTAACAATTTGTATTACATAAATTAAAATCAAAAATTTATATAAATCTGTGAAGGATCTCAATTTCCATTGATGAATTAATACATTTCAAAACTGAGAAATAATTATTATTTTGATGAAGAAATAAATCTTAAAAATACTAATTTTTGATGGGGTACCCTTTTATTAACAATTTCTATTACATAAATTTAATATTACAAACAAATAAATCATATAAATATAAATTTAAAAAAAAATTTATATAAATCTGTGAAGGATCGCAATAAATATTAAAGAGATTACAAATTTCAAAACTAAAAAATAATTATTTTAATGAAGGAATAAATGTTAAAAAAAATTTGTTTTGGGGTATTATTTTATTATTTTTATTAACAATTTGTATTACATAAATTAAGGATTACAAGCAAACAAATAATATAAATATTAATTAAAATAAAAGATTTTAACTCAATAAATAATTCTTAATTTTCGTTAACATCATAAATATTTAAAAAAATAGTTTTTTTTTATCGTATGTCAGAAAATTAAGGACATCGATTCTGATATAATTTTACACTGTGAAATCTGTAATTCTGCTCTTAGGTAATGATAATACTCATTCCAAGGGATTTATTTTATTTTTTTTTGCTTGACTCTAAGAGTTTAGCTTATCTAAAATATTAAAATCTTAAAGTTATCTGTAAAATAAATATTGGTAATTATTTTGCAAATATTTTGACAAGCTAGAACTTCCTCAAACTCCTTGATTTTGATTTGATTTGTCGTCCCATTGAGACAAACGTCTGATTATGCAACTGCAGAGTACACAATGCAACCACAAATCGAAGCACGTGCAGACCTTGCCAAGTCGGCAAATTATAAGATACTCGTACTATAAAAACGAAAAACTATCGATAGATGCAACTGAATGAACTGAATGAACGTTTGGTAACTTTGTGAAACGCTTTTCGTATCTCGTTTGCAGCATCTGCGTTAAGTCTTAAGCTTTTTATTTGTGATTATTATTTATATTATTATTATTTTTATGCAACTTAGAGTTTACAGTTTTCAAGACGTGGTCAGACATTTTGGCCGACAGACTGTCGGCCTGTCGTTGGGGGGTCAAAGTTCAATCAAATGAATGGCACCCACAACGTTTAATGTCTTTGATGGTTTTATTAGTCGAATGCCGACAGACACAGGCCAATAGATTGGTATCCGACTAGTATTTGAATACGAATTCGAATTCAAATTCGAATATGCCAGTCAGTGAGTGAATAACCGAGTACTCGTATCTCTTCTCCACTGACTCATTAGCCATTGTTGTGTCGATGTTGATGAAGTTGTTTTGGCTTTTTCTTCTCGGCCAACCAGCTGGTGATTTCGGCCGCTGATTACAGATATTTGCAACGAGACTTTATTTTTTATTACGAGTATTTTTCTCCTTTTTTTTTTTGTTGATTATTTTTATTGGTATGCAATTTTGCAATGCAAAAGCAACAAAAAAGTTCAAGGTTTCGAAATTAAAAAGTAGCGCAACCAGCGAAACAACTCAATATCGACATTGCTGATGCTGATGCTGATGATGATGTCGATAATGATAATGATAATGACAGAGAGCTCTCTGGTCAAGGCTAGAAAACATCCTGAGGCCTGTACCAAAATTGGTGGGTGGAAATTTGATAGAAAATTTAAAGTTTGCAGTAGTTTGGAAATATTTCTTGGGTAGTTCGAAGAGATAAGTATTTTTTTAACACTACTCGAGGGTTTTAGCTGACTTCCTATTCTATTTAAATACATTCTAATATATTTTTTTATACATAATTGAATTATTTAATTGAATTATCTAAAAAATTTAAAGTTTCAATATCTAATATAATTTCTAATCACAGGATTTCATTTCGACGGTTCTTGTTCGACTCATTCAATGGTCTCTTACATTATTTTAGATATTCCAAAGATACCATTTTAGCTGTTATAAATTTGTATTCTCACAGAACTTTCCAACACTATAGAATCGTACATGTGA
>JBAMBL010001421.1:0-69383 GCA_037043405.1 Drosophila subquinaria
ACATATGTCTTTTTTCTATCGATGTGGCTTTCTTGGCATATTATCGACTCCCAGTTCGCAACTTTTACTGCAGTAATGGCTTGGAATGCGAGTACACTGCACAACGTGCAACTTACAATATGTGTATGTATGTATGTATGTAAGTACACTTGTTGCCTGTTGTCTGTTGATTTTGTGAAAGACACCAGCGAAACAGCCAAAGGAGACATACAAAAAGACATAAAGACAGAGAGAGAGAGAGGCAACCGACAAACAGCAGCAGCAACAACAACAACAAGATTTGCTTGCCAGGCTACCGCAAGGCATTTCAAAATAGTAAAATTAACACATACTCGTAGACAACACACCAACACACACACACGTACGCACGAGTCAGCTTTACACTGATACAATATATGCAATCAAAATTCTTGGCTTTTTGAAGTAACGCACCCGGCAACGGCAACAGCAAAACGGCTAACGTCTTTACGGCTAAAACGACTTAAAGGCAACGAAACGACTTGAACGCTAGCAAAGCCGATATGAAACTGAAGACTTGAAATGCGCGCACACTGAAAAGATGTTTAGCCAGCGCAACAGCAATAGCGTCAGTGAAGTCGTCGCAGTCGCAGCTGTAAAAGCTCAAGCTCAAGCTCAGCTTGAATTGCGACAAAAAACCAGATAAACAGGTAAAAAACGTAAACGGTCAGCGACGTTATCGCTGCCCAGCGTTAGCTTCTCTACAAGTACAACAAGTCAACATCAGCAGTGGCGTCGGCGTCGGCGTTGTAGTCGTCGTCGTCGGCGCAGGCGTCGGCGTCAAAAGCGAGAGTAAGCTTCAGTGCTCAGTGCTCAAAGCTAAGCATGCTCAGCATTTGTTGTATTGTACTTTGAGTACGCGTGCTCTTTACGGTTGGGGCGGAGTGCAGCATGAAAGCTTTTTGCTCACCGCCTTGCAATGCAAGTGATGAAAGCTCTGCTTTGTAATGCTTTGCTGTTGTTGTTGCTGCTACTGCTGTTACTATTTCTGTTGTTGCTTTGCTATTTTGTGTTGTGCTTTATTTAGTCTGCGTGTCTGTGTGTTTGTGTGCTGATAAAAACAAGTTTGTTGCTTGCATTGAAGTCTTTCGTTTCGTATCGTTTCATTTAATGCTGTCGATTCCAAAACGTGCAACGACAACGACTACAACAAACATATCTATGATTTCCACATACAAATGATTATGCCCAAAACAAGTAAATGACTCACATTTGTTGTTGTTGTTGTTGTTTGCGAAACACCCAAAACAATCATTGCAACCACAAAGAATTTATGCAGCAGACACACTTGTTGTTGGCTTTGTTGTTGCTGTTATTATTGCTGTAATTCTCTAGCGTCCAACTTGACACAAGCAAATGTCATTGCGCAAGGTTGTTGTTGTTGTTGCTGTTTGTGCAATATATTTGCACACAAGAATCGCAGAATCTTTAAGCATTTTGGTTATCTTCGCATTGACTTAACACAAATATGACAACTGCAATTTAAATGACGGAAAATGCAAGGCTGCAAAATGCAAGCAAATATTATTTGCTGTGGCAATAATAACACGCATTTCAATTTCGCATTTGCATTCACCATTAAAATAAAAAACTTGTTGCATTTGCATTGCAGTTGGACTGGAAATACATATAGGAAATAGGAAAACATATTTTTATATTATATATCGGGGTATAATCTGTATCTGCGCAAAAGAAACTTGGGAATTAGGTGTTTGCTCAAGTGATCTCATGGGTAATTCATGGCAACTGCAATTTGGGAAATATTTATAGAACTCTTATCTTCATAAAACACTCATCGATTAGACGAATTCGTTATTCCAGAGAATATGCACTGAATGAATGATTCAGCCCCATACATAATATGCAGTCTTTGACTACACAAGGTCATTTGGGTCAACCTTGAACTACATACATCGACAATAGCCCAGACATTACATATGTCTAAAAACTCCTAAATACTATTTTGCAAACACGTCTTTTTCTTTCACGTTTTATTGCACAACTGAATGAATATGTGAATTGTCTGTCGTCTTGCTTCTCGCATCATTCTGCATGTCGTTATATTCGATTACCTGCCTACTTCAACTCCGAAAATGCTTAGACACTAGTGCTTTTTATGAGCCCGTGCTTAGAAAGCACTGAATGTGCTCCGAAAACCCTCAAATGTATGTGCTTACTCCCAAAACGCTCTTAATCTCGGCTCTTTTCAGACACATAATTCCGAGTGCTCCGAACTTGGCTTGCTGGGTAGTGTTATACTCCCGGTCACATCTAGAGTCCAACTGTACAAGTTTAACAACTCTATAACCGGGTCGCATGCAACCTTTTTGTTTACGAATACATACATATGTAAACTGACTGACAAATTGGCGCATTTGTTTTAATGATCCCATTAATATTACAAACAACAAACTAAACTTTACACGGTCAACGCGAATACTCAACACAATTGCAGACAAGTTGTTGCTTTAATTCATTTTCGCAATTGTTTTTTCTATTTTTCATACTTTATTAAGCCCTAAAAAAATATTGTAAAAAAAAATTTTCTAGCTTTTTAATTATAATATTCCTATTTAAAACGTTTATGTTTACCTTAAATTTATATTTTGTCAAGCTTGAAATATAAATAAAAAAAGATTAAGTATTTATTTAATGTCCATGATTTAACCACTCTTTAACAAAAGGGTTTCTGTTTGTGTTCAGTTTCCAGTGGTAAATAATTTTAAATAAAAAAGAGGATGTTCAGCTACATAATTAGTAAAAGTATTGATAATTTCTGTTTTTCTTTAACACAAGTTGTTTTAAATATAATTTTCTGATAAATCCCAGACTTTAACATTTCGCTTTTTCTTAACATTAAGCTCTTAATATATACGGGGGTGCCACAGAAATCGCTTTCGCTTGAGTTTCACTTAAATTTCATTCAATTTTAAGTGAAATTCAAGCGAAAGCGATTTCTGTGGCACCCCGATAGCTTTAATTTCTTAACATTAAGCTCTTAACATTTAGCTTTCATTTCTTAACATCAAACCATTAACATTTGGCTTTTTTTCTTAACATTAAGCATAGTAAGCGAGAATTACTTAATTAAATTGTTCACTTAATTTTTAATTTATATATATAATACTATGATATATACCCTTCTCAATGCTTAACGTACCTAGCGATATAATTGGTATTTCCTACACTGTTAACGCCATTGCTACAGGTGGTTTTACTTCTAAAAGGTTTGCGTGCTGTCAAGTGCCCACGTAAGACCCCCAGTTGAGTTCAATTATTGTTAAAATGTTCAACTTACGGTACAGAATATTGTCTATTTGCATTTTGAATCATAGGCATGCCAACGTTTATTACTAACCAGAAAATTCACTGGAATTTTGAATTTGAAAAAAAAAGGGAAATTATTTTTAAGAATACTTTGAATCTATTTTTGGCACTACACGCCTGGCAATCTAAGGGAATATTCATTCTTGAAAACTATACACAATACAAGAGGGGGTAACAAGTATTTTTAAATGGCTTAGTACTAAGCACTGATAAGAGATAGACTTGTACTTGTTAATGACAATATAGGAAATGAATACTACAGGGCATTCGTGGCAGCGATAAGACGCTTGGCAATTGACGTAGGTCTCAAGTCGAGCAACAGCTGTGATAACAGCTTGAAATCTTTCAAGCCAAACACACACAAATTGTTGCTCACTTTGCAACTCCATTCTCCATTCCCTAATTTATCAGACAGCTCACTTAAAGCTCGCAAACGGGCAATATGAGAGCTTAAAGCATCTCGTAAGTTCCTTTCCCAATCTTTAATAGATCGGACAGCTAAATCAAATGATTGAAAAAGTATTAAGTACACGTAAACACTTCAATATTGATTTGCTCGTATATAGTATATAGTAAATACATTCATAAGCTTAGTCGTCAACTTAATCACTTCAGTGCTGAGAGCAAAGTTCAGAAAGGCTATCATTTGTTTGGATGATGTTGCCATATGCCTGTAAATAGCAAAGTACTAGTCTATATGGCTATTAAATACCCTGTAATAATTCTGGATTCAAGTCAAACCAATTAACGTGTATAATAAGACTGAATCCATATATTAGAACATTTATAAGAGCATCAATACACTCGATTGCATTTACAGCACAGGGTATAAATCTCAACACGCACATTGAGTGACAAAATAAATAGCTCGCTTTTCAAGCTCCGTTGACTGTGCAGGAGGTAAGAGTCAGATTATAAGGGAAATGCGAAATAAATATGTACAATTGCGAGATGATTATAAACTCTTGACTAAACTGATAAATGTAGAATACACTTGAGCAGGGTTCAATAACTCGCTTCGACACTCGCGGCGTTTATCAGCGTTTATTTTACAGCTCTAAAGTAGATGCAAAGAAAGCCCCCACAGAGTGAATATAGTATGAGTGCCCAGAACAACAGAACACGTTTAATACCCGTACGTGTGCAATCAGATAATATATCTAAATATACTATAGATGTATCTACAACAAGGTGTGTACCTTTCATAATACAATATTATATTATAGTATAAGGAAACTGGGAGACAAAGAGTGCGTTAACAAGGCAACAACTTGCGTACACAAAGAGAAATTTCTGTTAATTACTAATCAAAACTGTGAATCTTTTGTTGTAAGTAGCACTTACTGTGGATAGAAGTAGACGTAGGCGCAGTTTCACTTTGAAAAAAAAGATATATCATTTTATAGCGCTAATTAGCTGAGTAATGACAATTCTAAAATTATAGGTGAGTGCATTATTTAGATTAAATTGATTTACACAAATTTAGAAAATGAACCTAGCTTGATTAAGCCCACAAATTTAAGAACAAAACACATTTGAATGACAGAACAAAATAACTAGGAGTACTTTTAAATCTAATTATAGCACACCTGTAAATATAACAGTTCTTCTCCATTGAAGGGTATTCGTCAGCCTGTGAGTGTGCAATAGATTAAGAATCTATTTATAACATTCTTAATTAGCATCATTCCTTCATGGAATAGATTTATAACAGATCTGTATAACTCTTTTGTTTTGTAGAGCAGTAAAGATTTGCGACAGAAGGTTGATTTGCATAGTAAATACCAGAAACAACAACAAAACCAATATAAGTGTTATACATACAACTGTTATACGTGCAACTGTTATACATGCAACTTTTAACATAAAACTGTTATACATACACACATCCATTCCATTCCATTCCATTCCATTTCATTCCGTCCCACAACACACAATTGACTTTCTCGCAGTGCACATCATATTTGACTTCGACATCGACTTGGACCGATGATGATGATGATGAGAATTAAATAGAGCAACTCTCTGTTGACTCGCTAACACTGCTGTGATAATAATAATGAAACGACTACGACTCGCTGAGTTGCCGAAGTATCTGGTCTAAGCAGAGCAGTCATTAGCTGGGATGCTCCAGCTAGATTCCTACATAAATACATATGTATACAAGATCTTGTCTTGACTGTGGATGGATCTCATTGTTTTTGTAGCGATTAAATTTGCACTTTGTGTCGTTGTTTCACATACGCGAACATACATATGTACATATAAATATGTATGTGCAGTTGCTACGTCAAAACAAAAAGAAACAAAACAAGAAATCCCGATACGTAAACAACAGCGACAACGAAGACAGGCAGCAATCTCCTTATCAACACTTTTGAATGCAGCGACAGCGACTGAGACAGAGCAGAGCAGAGCAGGAGAGCAGCAGAGACAGCGGCAATCGCAGTCGCAGTCACAGAGGGCGAGCAGAGCAGCAAGTCGGCAGCAGCAGCTGGCAGTGAATGCGTTCTGCGCGTCGTAGTAATAACTTGTTTCCTCGGCAGAACGCAACGCGCTGCGTTCCAACTCAAAACGTACCCCAATTTCAATTTCAAAGAACAACAACAACAATAATCAACTGGAACAACAAGGAAACGATACGAAAACGAAACAAAACGAAATCTAATCGCGGGGTGCGCAGTAATCGGGAATCGTAATCGTGTTGATAGTGCGTGGTCCGCTAATCATAATCCGTTAGTTAGTTAGTGGGCCAAAAAGGCGAGACGAATACTATGTAGTAGTTGTTGTCTGTGGACTTTTCTTATTGTGCCAAGTTGGCAAGTGGTCAGGTAATTGTTGCGCTTACCTGAGAGAAGCTAATGGAAAAACTAAAGCAAATGGAGAGCTAAGCTGACAGTAAACTCTAAACTCCATACAAGCAAGTCAAACGGAAAACCAGCTCGTCGTCTATGAAAAACAATAACAAGAAAAGCAACAACAACAACGACAACAGCGATCAGCAGGCAGCGACGGAATAGCGACGAAAACAAAGAATCAAGTGGGGAAACAAAGAACGCGAGCACAAGGCAACAAAACAAAAAGCAAAGACTGGAGCAGCAATAACAGCAGCAACAACAACAACGAGAGCAACAACAACAGTGAGAGCAAGAGCAATCACAGCAACAAGTAACAACAAAACCAGAACGCACAAGTATCTATCAGCTACAAGCGACAACAACTCCTTTGTATAGCGTGTCGTCGCAGTGGAATTATTAATAATAAAAAAGTAAAAATAAATGGAGACGATGAACAAAACGACACAACAACACAACAAACGCCAATAATAAGCTAACATTTTGACTACATTTTTTGTGCGCATTCAGCGTAAACAGCGACAAATTATTAATTAAAACGCCAAATGTTTGGCTGGCGTCTCGCAAACTGCATGCGCAGAGTGAGAGCATCATATTTACAACAGCAAGTGCAAGCGAGAGGCAGCAACACAGCGGTGAGAGAAAAGAGAGCGTGTGTTTGGGAGCGCGACTGCAATTGAATCGTGCGTGTTTCATTTCCATTTCGTTGCGCTCAACGTAAACAGCTGAGCTGTTTAGCTGCGACGTCGGCGTCGCTGTCGCTGCGGCGGTTTCTGCATGATAAGCTTTTTATGCTGTTTGTTTTTCCGTTTTTTCAAGTGCATGCCATCAACTCGATCTTTGATTTCGATCTCCCACTCACTCTCTTGCTCTCACACGACGCTCGCGCACACTGTGTCATTGTGTTATCAATCAATGGCACTGAGCACAGAGAGAATTGATGAATTTTCTGCAGCGTCAAACTAATTTAATAGCAAACAGGCGCCAGTCAGAGACAACAGCAACAAACAACAACACGGCATAAGAACAACAACAACTGCAGCAGTGCAACCTTCAAAAGCTTTCAACGCGTGCTGCTTGCAAACGTATGTATGCGCATATGTACATAAATATGTGTGTTTGTGTTAGTGTGTTTGGGTTTGCATTCCAGGTGCTTAATTATTCTGGCTAAGAACCGTCTTCTTTTTTAGAAATATGTATCGCAGTATGTTAATTATTCACTTAATTGGACACCTCAACAAGTTGGTGTATAATCGCCATAATCTCTAATTGATAAGCCTTAGACATGAATGCATGTGTATGTGTGTGTGTGTGTTTTTAAAATATATTGGAAAATTTTTATTTTCGTATTGCAACACAGAGCGTTAGCATTAGCTTATCAGATGCCGTTGACCCGTTTTTTTTTTAACTGAAATTAAACGCAAAACTAGGCAAAAATATGTAGAAAAATATATACAGTGCCTACCAGCTTAAATGACCCTTAATTTGACTTTATATCATTTATTAATTAAATATTAATTGTTGATTTTAATTATAAATAATTATTTAACTCTTAATTATTATTTGCAATATTAAAAACGAAAATTAAAATTTAATAAATGAAAATTTGTATATAATTACAGATAATTTTGGTAACAGTCTAGTAGCGGAACCACTCTCAAAAAAAATAAAAATATAATTTAAAAAGAGGGCGATTTATCATGAATTTTCGTGAAAAAATTTTTACCGGGTCTCTGCTAGTTTTTTTTTAATTGAATTTTTAAATTTTGATATTTTCACTGCAAAATGCACAAAGCAACCATGCAAAAGCTCATTTTGCATTACAAATTTAAAAATTCCATTAAAAAAAAATAGCGGAGACCCGCTAAAAATTTTTTCACCAAAATTCATTATAAATCGCCCTCTTTTTAAATTATATTTTTATTTTTTTTTTTGAGAGTAGTTCCGCTACTAGACCTTTACCATAATTTTTTGTTATTTTTTAAAGAGTTATGCAATGTATCTCAAAAATGTATCTTTCTGATTTAAGCAAATATATTCATTCGATTAAAGGATAAACTCATAGGTATAATATATACGAAGAGTGGGCCAAATAAGCTATAAGACACTGTATATACATACATAGGTACAATATTAATTCCTGATGCTAAACTATATATTTATTATTATTATAATATGTATAATCACTTAATATATGTATTTTCTTGTTGAATTGTAGCCTTCTGGTATTATGTATGTATTTGTACTAAATACGTATTTGCCGCGCTGCTGTTATCAGTAGAGAATACATATGAAAATATGAAAATACATATGTATTTTTTAGTATATGTATATGGCTATACATTGTTGTACTTTGATTTGAGCAGCACGCGTAGCTTGTGAAAATATAAAACCCAGATTAGTTGGTGCACATTCTGTTGAACGATCGGCTGGTTAAGAGCTGCTTAAGCTCCAGATCCATCTAGGAAAATACTATATTTAACTATATATGTATAATCGAGAGATAGAAGAATTGTAGGTACTGAATGGGAATATATATATTATATATGTAGATGTACAATTCATAACTTTGTAGACAGTTGTGAAGTCAAGTCAAGTATGTGTTCAATGAACTCTACGCTCGAAAATCATCTAGATTGAGCATCAAGATTGTGATAAGAATTCCACGTGTACTTGAAATGCCTTAAGATAATACCATGTTAGACAGACTGACACACGTGGCCGATAAATCAGATGCAAAGTATACAATAAGTTCAATACTTATCTGTACCCTTTTTAAATTTATTTCTGGTTTATTCCCCAGTGCAAATACTCATCCAGCAACTACAGATACAGAGATAATGTCACATGCCACACACATGAGCAATGATGTGGCACAGCAGCTGCCCCATCAAAGCCATCAAGAGGATCTCACAGTTAAAAACAAATCAAAGTCCAACACTTTGAACTCACAGCATAATGGAAATGGAAACACAATGGGCCTTGGATACATCAACAACAGCAACGTCAACAGCAGCCCGGAGAAGTTGACGGTGCTGGACATGATACTGGACTCATTGGGTCTACGCAATCTAACGTCCAAGGATATTGGGGCACTGATAAGTGAGTAGTCCATACACACATATATGAATACATTCGCATGGAGTACTTAACCCATTTCTTCTACTCATTTGACCTTAACAGTGTTGGGCTTCATGTTTTTGCTGTTTGTGATAAGCGTGACCGGATTCTTTGTAATGTGGTTCACCGAATACTATAATAATACAATGCTCCAGGTAATTAATTGCCTTCAATTTTTATACACAGTCAATACTTAAGTCATTACTTTTAGCAACTTGTGCTCGCTAATAATTC
The DNA here is from genome assembly GCA_037043405.1 of Drosophila subquinaria. Taxonomy (NCBI): domain Eukaryota; kingdom Metazoa; phylum Arthropoda; class Insecta; order Diptera; family Drosophilidae; genus Drosophila; species Drosophila subquinaria. The sequence goes on from JBAMBL010001421.1 coordinate 9,555, forward strand.
GGATACAGCCAAGAGTTGGCAGACTCCAAGTTCTGACTACGATACGCTCCTCAAGGCCCACATCTTCAACTATACAAACATTGAAGAGTTTCTGGACGGACGGGCGGATAAGATGCATGTGGTGGATCTGGGCCCAATCACCTACCAGGAGCATACGGTCAAGGATCAAGTGTCCTTCAATGACAATTACACAGTTAGCTTTAGGGTAAGTACAATGAGATTAACAAGATTTAAGGTTTAGTTGCCCACTGGGGCAGAATTGGGTTTTAGTACATTTGAAGACAGTTATAGTAGAAATCGTCTACCAGTTAAGGATAAAGATTGATGTCAGTAGCAGACAGGCAAGCAAAGCGAGCAGATCCGTGTCGCTCTATTTTATTAGTATTGTATTGTATTAGTATAATACACAAGTGCTTATTGTCAATGTTTTTTCATATGTCGCGGTTAATGTTTAAAATTTGAAATAGAAAGTTGTAAATCAAAATGCCACAACTAATTTCAAATGTTCAGATCGTTACATACAAAATATTAAATTATTTAATTATCTAAATCAGGATATCAAACCGAACCGAATATCGGTATCAGATACGGTTTCGGGTAAGTTCGAATTTTGTTTTTCGGCTACCGGCTATTTTTTTGTTGCTGTTGCGAAATATGATGCCGGTATGATTTCGCTTCACAAAAAAAGAAAATTTGACATTTTTACAAGAATAAGTTAATAAGAAATTGTTTATTCAATGTTTTTTACATATTTATAGTCAAATAAACTATCAAAATTTAAAATATGTTTTAAAAACGATGATTAAACATTAAGAAAAAAATTTTATTTTATTCTTAATTGAACCGAAATTAACCGTAATGCATGAATCGGTTACTAAACGAATGATTTCAGTTTTTCTGCTCAGGTATTATAACAAAAAGTTCTGTTTCGGTTACGGTTTAAGTTACGGTTACTCATTTTAATCGGTTAATTACGGTTAACGGTTACGGTTTTGGTACCGGTTTTAAATCCAGATTCAAATAGATGAAGTTGTTCAATTTGTTAATAATACTCATTTTAATTCGATAATTTTGAAATTTGAATCGAATTAAGATTGTCCTTCTTTATTGAATTTCTTATTTTGCTCAGTGTAAATTATTGTGTTAATTATTTGTTGTAAATACTGTTATCTAACGCTATTCTCTATCCCCTGCCATTTCCAGGATAAAAAGTCCTACAAGCTGCTGCCAAACAAGTCGTCGATACGGGAAGACGATGTGGTGCTGGTGCCCAATGTGCCACTTCTCTCCGCTGCTGTGCATGTGAAGCGGTTCAAAGCTCTTAAGCGTCTGGGTGTCACGGGCATCATTGGGCTGTTCAAGGAGCCGCTCTTCAAGCGCCTGACTGTCCACGAGTATCTCTGGGGCTACCGGGACAAGATCATCAGTCTCGAGTCTCTCGGCGGTGGCAAGACCCACTTTGGCCTGCTGAGAACCGTAAGTTTCAGAAAATCTCTCGCTCTATTTGAGTTGTATCTAATCTGACATATTTAAAGCGTAATGGCACCAGCGTGGACTCGGTGCAGTTGAACACTGGCGAGGATGACATCACCAAGTTCAGCATCATCACACAGTTCAATGGGAAGCCGCAGCTGGACTTCTGGGAGGGTGACGAGTGCAATCGCATCGATGGCAGTGAACCCTCCATGTTCTCACCCAGCCTATTGCAGGATCGTAGCACGGTCCATGTCTTCCTCCAGGTGCTGTGCCGCAAGGTGCCGCTGCACTTTGAGAAGGAGGAGACCATCTACGATGACATCAATGTGCTGCGCTATCGTACGCCACTGGACGTGTTTGCCCATCCCTCGGAGAATCCGGCCAATGAATGTTACTGCAAGAACACCGATCGTTGTCTGCCCAGCGGTGTCATCAATGCGACCAGATGCTACGATGATTCACCCATCTTTCCCTCATTTCCGCACTTCTTCTCCGGCGATCCCGTGCTGTACAAGGACTTTGAGGGCATCAAACCGGACGCCGTTCTGCATCAGACCTATGCCGATATCCATCCGAGGTTCGGCTTCCCCATTGGCGGCGCATCGCGCGTCCAAATCAACATAATGCTGGACAAGACGCCGCTACTGAGAAGTAAGTGATAGGGAGTCATCTGATCGGTGATCTGACCAGTTAACTGATCCCAAAAACACTTACAGATCAAGCTTATCGCCTGGAGAACGGCACTATCTTACCGCTGATTTGGATTGAGATAACCGCCGGTGACTTCAACGATGAATTGCTGAGCAAGCTCTACATCAGCACATTTGGCCTGGATGCCATTCAACTGGCGCTCAAATACGGCACCCTCTTGGTCTCCGTCACCATGTTCAGCCTGATCGTGGCCAGCGTCTACTATCTGAACAGCAGGCGCGAAGAACAGCAGCTGGAGCACAGCAAATCCTCAGCTGAGCTCGAGGCTCTCAATGGAGGACCAGGAAGTAGCAGCGTTGTTGTGGTCCAAGTGCATGTGGCGCACAGCGTCGGTCATTCGCATCGAGGGGGTCACGAGTGCCATTAGTAATTAGTTATAGTTGAGATTGACGGGGAGGGGGGAGCGGGAGGGGTGGGCAGCATTTATGCATGTATGTATGCAGCCCTATAGAGAAACGCGTTAGTGTGCCTTAAAAAACAAAGAGATTTTCGAATTTGTCATGATGTAGCATAGAATTTAGCCTAGAACAAATACAAATGTAGTGTTAATAAATTGTATATATGTATCATATGTATAAAGAATCCAACAAATGTTCAATAAATACTAAGTACCTAAGAAACAATAATAATTAACGATAAATTTCTAATAACAAATCATAATATTCATATTCCCATTCAAAAGCAAAGTTCCGTTGACATTTGCTTGCTGACAATAGCTGAACGGCACAAAAGACTGTTATCGATATACAGCTGACAATCGCCGAAAGTGAACGGTCACACTGGCTCAGCGTTGCCAGCTCAATCAAATAATTACAATTGCGGCTAATTTAAACATAAAATACATTTCAAGTATGCAATTGATTATATTTAATTAAGCAACTTGAACTCCAAATTAGATAAAATATAATTGATCCTTTTAATGCTTGTTGGGTGTTCCTCAGCCCGCAGAGCGCTAAATTTCAAGTCTCTACACCTATGGTTTTGTTTTAAAAACTCAAACGAATCAAACCGAACGAACGGACTTTTTAAATTGTTATAATAGCAAATATTTATTGTTTCTAAACAAAACGAAATTCGTATATTAGTTGCTTGTTCAACATTTGATTGTTTCATAAACCTTTAGTTATTAAATGCATGTATTTATTAATGTACTTCGATTATAAAATCGGTTCGAGTTTATTGCATGTTGTGGGGAGATTGAAGAATGTGTTTTTTGTTTTTGGAAGTTTGGAAAAGTTAATACGCGTATTTGTTGTAGTTTTCTTTTTTTTTATGTATGTATAATTATTATTTTGTTTTGCGTTTGTTGTTTTTAAGTTTTTAATTAAGTATAATAGTTTATATAAAAAATAACAGAGAAATTATATAAAAGAAACATTAAAATATAATCGTTTATTTTCTTGTTTTTTTTTTGTTTTTGTTTTTGTTGATTTTTGTTTTGTTTTGTATTTTTTTTTTAATAATTAACGCGTCAATTGCCTGAATCCTCGCCATCTAATGATTCATCCTGCACCGATGAGCTGTCGTCGCCGCCGCCGCCACCGCCGCCTCCGCGCTTGGATGATGGTGTGCCCGTGAGCCGGGTGGAGCTGAGGCCCAAGCCGCCGGTGCGTCTAAAAGGTGAATGGTGAGAGATTATTATTTGGGAGATGCAAAGGAGAACAGGTGTATAGAGATGGTAAACGTGCAGGTCAACAAAATTAAACATATAACAAAACTAGATCGGGGAAACAGTCGCTAAGATTCTATTGTGGGAATTTGTTGGGCAGATCGAACATGGAAACACAATTAGATCGCACGGAATGTTTGTGTGTATGTGTCTAAGTGTATATGACTGTGTGTGTGTTGTTTGGATAACATGCACAAGTTTCACGGGTTCATTCTCTGGATGGTAATGATTGTTGACATGTTGATACTGATGAATGATGATGAGGATGATGATGATGTTGGCCAGCACTTACAGCCTACCAAAAGTAGAAGCGAAGCGAGCGAAACGAAACCTAATGCAGACCCTCACAATTCATAATGAGTGCAGCATCCTTTTTGGGCGAATACGCCTTGGCCTTTTCAGTCTCGGCCACCTGAATCGAGCTATGGATGACAACAACCAAGTCAAGTTGAGAGAAGAGTCAATAAAAAAACCAAAAGAAATAAAACAAAACAAACAAATAAAGGTTATTTTCGGCTAGCCGAAGATTTGATGCCTTTGCAGAGCCCTTTGTTGACTGATTGTTCCTATATGATACGTATAATACAGCCCGATTTTAAAAATATTCAAACAAAAAAAAATTTGTGAGATTTGGGTGATTTTTCTAAATAATAAATCTAATCAGCTTTTCATAATTTCGAAAGTTTTCAAAAAGAAAAAGCGAAACGAAAACGAGCATTTTACTATTTGATGTTCCCAATTCCGATCGAAATGCGCTTAATTTTACTTTTCGAGCTCGGTTGCGAAAACGTTTTGAAATTTATTTTAAGTACTTCCAGGTTGAATATAGCAGAAAGAAGGTTAATTGGAATAAAAATTCGATATTCGAATTTCGTTATTTTATTGTTGTCGATTTTCGGAACAGCAATCAGCTCGTTTTATGGCATTTTGACTCGTTTTCGGAGTTCGGAACAGGCCCGTATAAATAAAATTAAGCTTTTCTTACTAAAGATTGATTTTTGAGGAATTTTTCTTATTAAAGCTATATGATATAGTGATCTCATTCGGTCTATTCCGACATATGTATTGTCTGCAGCAAAAAGTCGAATCTTTTCCAAGTTTCAGAAAATTTTTGTATAGAAACAGACGGAAAAGCGGACATGGCCATATCGTACTGATCAGGATCTATGTATACATAATTCCACATTTAGACTACCCTCTGCAAGGGGTATTAAAAAGTAAACTAAAGATGAGCCCGGTGCCAGTTCCTGCATCCTGCCACCTCCTCCCCCCCCCCCCGCCACACAAGATTATTCGCACACTTACCGCAATTTCGTTTTCAGTGAGTTAATCTCACGGTTCATGGCCTCCTGCGATTCGATCATATCCTCGCATTCGCGTTGATATTTACGCTTTTGCGTCTTCTCCTTCTGCAGCTCCTCCTCGGTCTCGTCCAGATTGCGCTTGAGCAGTTTGATGCGGCTATTCAGCTGTGAATGCAATTGATTAAGCAAAACATTAAAAGGGAATCTCTCTAAAAGCGAAGCAAAAGGGAAACCTACCTTATCCATTTGCTCCTTATGCTGATCGACGTGTCTTCGCTCATCCTCAATGTTCATTGTGAGCTCCTTGATCTTCTTGTCCATCTTGCGATTGGCCTTCTGTTGCAGCAGTCGCTCCTTGCCCTCGTTCTCCAGCTGCTCCTCCAGATTGGCGATCTTCGCCTCGAGCGTGGCAATTGTGGCCTTCACCTTGGTGCGTTGCGCCGTCTCGATCTCGGCCAGCTTGGCCTTCAGCTCCTTGTTCTGGCGTTCGAGCAGGGCGCGTTGATTCTCGTTCTTCTGCGAAGTGGACTTCTCGTTGGCCAGCTCCGTGGTTAGCTGTTCAATTTGCAGCTGAGCCTTGCGACTGCGATCGAGCAGCACCTCCGAATTGGATTGCTCCTCCTCGAGCTCCTCCTCCAGGGTGGCAATGCGCGCCTCCAGGCGACGCTTCTCGTCGATCATCAGGGATCCCTTGCTGGCATTGTTGGCAATCTCCTCGGCCAGTTCATCGCGATCCGTTTCGGCGAGACGACGTGCCCGCTCCGAGCTGGCCAAATCCTCCGTCAGCTGTAATACTTCCGCTTCCAGGGCCTTGACCTTGCGATCGGCCTCTTTAGTCAGCGCCTGCAGCTCCTCCTTGGCGGCCTTGGCTTCCTCGGCATCGCGCAGCGCATCCTTGACTTGTGCTTGCAGTTTCTTGGCATGCTTCAGTGCATCCTCCTTCACCTTGTTATGCATCTCCATGGTCGTCTCGATCTCCTTGAGGTCACCCTCCAGCTTCTTCTTGGACGCCACCGCAGCCGTTCGCTGTTTACGCTCCTCATCCAGCTCGGCTTCGAGATCGCGCAGCTGCTTGACGAGACCGCGTCGCTTCTCCTCGGCACCCTCCTCCTTGGCCTGCAGGTCACGTTCGAATTGGGAGCGCAGCGCCTGCATGTTGACCTCCAGACGCAGCTTGGCATCCTCCGTCAGCTGCAGATCATCCTCGAGCTCCTCGTTTTGTGCTTTCAGCTCGGCCAGCTGCGATTCCAGGGCACGTTTCGCCTTCTCCAGCTCATGGACGTTCTTGTCGGCGGTGCCCTGCGAATTGGCCAGATCATCGAGCTCGTTCTGCAGCTGCTTGCGCTTCGTCTCCAGATCCTCGATCTTGTCAAAGGCCTCGTCCAGTTCACGGGACACTGACAGCACCTTCGTCTCCTTTTCACGCGCCTCACGCTCCGCCGTGTCACGCTCCTGGGCGATCTGTTCTGATATGGCTTTCTCCTCCGCGAGAATCTTGTCGAAGTTCTTCTGCTTCTTCTCCAATTCGAGCACCTGACAATGGTAGAATATATTAATTATGTTGTTTCCGGAACCTAAATGCGAACGTTACCGAAACCGTAACTGAAACCGATATTTGTTTTGGTTTTAATCTCTGGTTCGAATCTTACCTTGGTGCGTTGCGCCTCCAATTCAATGGTTGCATCCTCCAGCTCCGACTGTATCTTCTTTTTGCTCTTGTCCAGACGATCGTTCTGAGCCATCAGCTCCTTGACCTGTCGCTCCAGGGCTTCAATGTCCTTGTTGAGTCGCTTCTTGCCCTCCTCGAGTTCCTTGGCCAAATCGGCATCCTCCTCGGCCTTCTTCTTGATCTCCTGCATTTGGGCTGTGACCTCGGCCAGCTTGCGTTCAAAGTTGCGCTTGGCCTCCTCATCCTCCTCGAGCTGTTCCTGCAGCGCCTCCTTTTCCGATTCGATTTGACGCAGCTTCGAACTGAGACCCAATTTCTGGCGAGTTTCCTCCTCCAGCAGCTGTTGCGCCTCCGTCAGCTGCGATTCCATGTTGCTGGCTGATTTGACGGCCGCCGATGCCTTCAGTTCGGCTTCCTCCAGCTGGTTGGTGATGTTCTCCGCCTCCTGCTGCAGTTTTGTGCACTTCTCTTGGAGCTCGGAACGGGCGCGTTCAATCTCCGCCAGCTTAACCTGCAGCTCGGCAATTTGGGACTCGGCCTGCTTGCGACGACGATCGTTCTCCTGCCTGGAGCTGTTGACACTGCGCAGCTCCGTGGCCAGATCCGCATTCTCCGCCTCGAGGGTGCCCTTGGCCTTCTCCAGCACGGACTTGGCCTTGCGCAGATTCTCCAGCTGATCGTTGATGCCGTTCAGCTCCTGGGAGTGCTTATGACGCATATCGGCCAGTACGCCCTCATGATTGACGCCCTCTTCCTCCAGCGACTTCTTTAGCATGGCCAGCTCCTGTTCGCGCTTGGAGCGCAGTTCCTGTTGGGCTGTGAATTGGAAATGTAGAAAAAGTGTTAGTAATCAGGGACTGCAAATTAGAGTTATGAATGCTAATTTCAACTTAAACTAGTGGACGGTGCTACAGTCGAGCATACTCAACTGTCGGAGACCCCGTACTTACTATGGAAAAGCAAACACTGCCTCAAATAAAATTATATATATCGCTATTGGTTCAGATATCTTAAACAATAAAAATGTTTTTCGTAATAAGACTAAATTTTCGACAGATCGTTCCTATGGCAGCTATATGATATATTTGTCTGATTTTAACTTTATTAAGTCAGGATATATGGAACCATCCCATATACATATAGTGTCGGCTTGGTTCAGATATCTTAAACAACAAAAAAGTTTTTCATACTAATCGACTGATCGTTCCTATGCAGCTACATGATATAGTAGTCCGATTTTGTCCAATTTTGGTCAGGATATATGAGACCATCCAATATGCATATTCTGTCAATTTGGTTCAGATATCTCAAACAACAAAACCAAGACTTCTAAAATCTAAAACAAACTCGATCTGCGTGCAATATAGACACACCTACATACCAAGTTTGGAGTCTCTAGCTCTTATAGTCTCTGAGATCTAGGCGTGAATATAGACGGACATGGCTATATCGACTCGGCTGTTGATGCTGATCAAGAATATATATACTTTATGGAGTCTGCCACGCCTCCTTCTGCCTGCTACGCACTTTATTTTTGTGACAAAGTTAATAGATCCCTGTACGAGGTCTAAAAATCAATGTAAAGGAAATATGCTACATCAGAAAAAATCACAAATAATCCGAAATAATCAGACAGATAATTTTTGGTTAATTTTCGATTTTTTCTGATTATTTTTGAATACAGTCGAACTTCCCTAACTCGAACTTCCCTAACTCGAAGTTTCTCTAACTCGAACAAAATCGAGTGGCAATACTAGGCAAATTTCATACAATTCTACTTCCCTAACTCGAAGTCTCCCTAACTCGAACTTTTTTCGTGGATAATGGTGATTCGAGTTAGGGAAGTTCGACTGTATTTGTAATAATTTTAGATTATTTCTGATTTTTTGTAATCGTAATCATTTTATAATCACAACTTTTTCAACAGTGAAAAGTCACTACGATTATTTCCAAAAAATAATCTAATTGATTAGTAATTCTAATCGATATTTAACAGGTATGTTTGATTCCCAACAACTTACCGGCTGTGGTGTCCAGTGAGTCGAGCAGCTCGTTCTTGAGCGCTTCCAGTTCCTCGCTGAGATCGCGACGCAGCTTCTCAGCCTTGCTGCGCGCCACTTTCTCGGCCTCCAGATCCTCCTGGATCTCGGCTAGTTGGGACTCCAGTTCACGTTGAGCCTTCTGTGCGATGGCTTTTGTGGCCGACTCCTCATCGATGCGCATCAGGGTCTGGGTGAGTTCCTCCTCGCGTTTGGCCAGCTGCAGCTGCATCTCCTCGACCTGGACGCGACGCTCGTTCAGCTGCTCCTTGAGATCGGCCACCTCGGTCTCGATTTTGCGCTTGGTGCGATCCGTTTCCTGACGCTGCTGCTGATCCTTGTGCATGCGCTCCTCCAGCTCAGCAATGGTCGCCTCGTGCTTGGCCTTCAGTTTGGCCAGATGCTTGGCCTTCTCCTCCTCCTCGGCCAGCGTTTGGGATAAATCATTGGCACGCTCCTCCAGCAGTTTCTTCTCCTTGAGCAGCTTCTGGTTTTGGTCATCGGTTTGGGCCAGATCTTCTTCATGCTTCTTGATCTTGCCATCCAGTTGGACTTTTTCCAGCTGCAGTTTCTGGCGTGCTGCCTCCTCTTCCTCCAGTTGCTCCTCTAGATCCTGAATATGCAATTCCAGTTTCTTCTTCTCGCCGCCCAAGGCAAGGACACGCTCCTCTTCCTCCTCAACGCGCGTCTCCAGCTCCTGCATCATGTCCTCCAGCTCCTGTTTGCGTGCCATCAGACGGGATCGTGACTCCTCCGCCTCGGCGCACAGCTCTATCTCGGCCTGCAGTTGCTCGGCCAGCGTGGTCTTCTCCACCAGCGCCTGCTGATATTTCTTCTCATATTCCTGCGTATTCTTGGCCAGCGATTCGAGCTTCTCGCGCACCTGCTTCAGCTCATCCTCCTTCTGGACAAGCTTCTCCTCCTGCTTGGTGACCTCGAGCAGGGGCTTCACCTTGGTGTACAGACGCCACCATTGCCAGTTGCGCAGCTTCAAATACGCGGCACAGTTGCGCTGAATAATCCGGATGGCGTTCAGCTGCTGGAGACGCTTCTGGTAGTTGCGGCGGGCGAGGAAGCCGCGACAGAATGCCTGGAAATTGACAATCAGATCGGAGATCTTGAAATCGCGCTCCTCCTCGAGATGTGCCAGCACACCGGCGCGGAAAAAGATCTTCGATTGTCCCACACGATACAGATTCGAGTCCAATTCGAGGGCCTGAATCATCTTTTCGCAGGCCTTTTTGCCGTCCATGAAACCCTTTGGTATAACGTTGGGTGTGAGCAGTTCGTAGCGTTGTCGGAACTCCTGGAAGGGTATGCGATTGGGGAAGCCCTGGCGACAGATGCGTATACCCTCGAGGACACCGTTGCAACGCAACTGGTCCAGCACCAGGGGCGCGTCGATCTTGCCAGCACGCTTCTCGTGATTCGGTATGATACAGCGCACAAAATTGGGGTTCGTGTTGCGCAGCGTGTCCATCAGCTTGGCCAGCTGCTCCTTGTACAGATGCGACACGGTGCGGAACATGCCCTTGCGCGTGCGCGCACCAAATTGTGTATCGGTTAGCGCCTGCTGTGCCATGCCGACGATTTCCGCATCCTTCCAGATGTTCACGACAAACGGATCCTGCGATGCCTGCAACAGCGACACAATATTCTCATTCAACGGATCCATATTCTTCATCAGCCACTTGGCCGCCGAATAATCAACGCGTCCCGCATAATGCACGATGGCAAAATCGGCAACGCCACGGAAATCGGTCTTCATGAACTTGGGATGCATTGAATGCGCCCCGACCAGCTTGTCCACGAACGTCTTATCGGTGGCCTTGGGGAACCAGCATTCCTCATCCAACAGGGCCATAATGCCACCGGGTTTATCAATCAAATCAATCGTTGGCTGCAGATCGAGTCCGAAATCAATGAACTTCCATTCGATGCCCTCGCGTTGATATTCCTCCTGCTCCAGGATGAACATGGTATGATTGAAGAGCTGCTGGAGCTTCTCGTTCGTATAATTGATGCACAGCTGCTCGAATGAGTTTAATTCAAAGATCTCAAAGCCAGCCATATCGAGAATGCCAATGAACGAGGCGCCCTGACGCTTTGTGCGATCCAGGGAGCGATTGATGCGATTCACCAGCCACTTGAACATGCGCTCATAGCACGCCTTGCCAATGGCCTCCACCGCGAACTCAACTTGCTCCTTGGTCTGGGCCTTGGTCACAAAATCACGGCCCACTTTAATGCGGGGCGTGAGAAAGGCGCGCGTCATGTCCGTAACGCTCAGACCCAACAGATGGGCAATCTTCTGGGCCACCGTGTTATCGGGCAGCGTGGCCTGATCGTTGTTGCGCTCCTGACGGAACTTCATGCTGCCAAACAGCAGAACAGCGCTCACAATGCGGAATATCGAATTGAAATCCTCCGAGGTCATGCCCATGATGTTCATCGATTTGACGGTCGCCTGGAATTCGGCATAATCATCAACGCCGGGCACGGGCAGGGTGCCATTGGAGAGGAATGGATACGATTTGATGTCATCGAGTATGAATTTCTCGCGCTGCTCGGGCGATGCACCCGCCAGCAGCTGATAGAATATATGGAATGTACGCTCGTCCTTCGCTTGACGAATGGCACGCGACTTCTCCAGCAGATACGTCTCAATGTTCGCTCCCGATATGAAGCCCGACGCATCAAAGTTAATCCTAATGAATTTGCCCTGCAATGCCATCGAATTTATTATCATTCTGTAACGATTACAAATCGTATACTTACGAAACGTGATGAGTTGTCGTTCTTGACCGTCTTGGCGTTGCCAAAGGCTTCCAGTATGGGATTGGCCTGCAGCAGCTGTTGCTCCAGTTCACCCTGCGGATAAATCATCGATTAATCAAGTTGCCATTGGTTAAAGCATCTGATGGTTAAAGCATTACACATAAAAAGTATCTACAAACACGCATACGACTTACAAACTACAGTTACAGATACATTTATCTAGAAACAAAAACATTAACATGCAAAGCTTGTTTGGAACATGGCACACATAGATTAGAGTTACAAACACATTGATCAAAGGATTATCCTACACATACATAGTTAGTGCAATGAGATCGCCTTGATATTAAGTTGAAGATCAGAGTATCTTCCGATAAGATTTCTATGTTGAAAATAGAAATTAAACTGATTTAAAGATCAAGAAGACGACTAAGATCTGAACTTTGAAACGATCTTTCTGAAGAATTTATACTTAGCTGTGATCTAAAATGTCTAAATGATGATCAAAGATAGAGATTATTGATAGTTGAGGATCATGAAAAAACCATGATCTTAAATTTAAAACGATCTTGCAAATGGAAAAACTATTAACTGTGATCTTTCTAAAAGATGTTCATAGATGACAATCAAAGAAAGACTCGAATAAATACGAATCTTAAACTAAAATGAATTTCAATTCAATTATGAACCTAATTATCTAAAGATCATAGTTAAATTTATCTAAAATGTACAATATGATGAGGAGTTGTTTAAACTAAGATCTTATCTATCAATAAACAATCTCATTTTGCATTATCTGAATATTGGCTATAAATCGAGAATCATTTCATAGTTTTCTAATATCTTGGCGAACTTTCGATCGCACTGCGTTAAAATCTTCTACGTTTAGTCCACACTCTGGTGGCTTTACCTCAACCTCTGGCATATCAATAACAACACCATTTGAATCTTGAATGAGTTCGGCAGATCCCTCCAAGTGGCAACTACTCGTATTTGTCAGTTGCATGATCGTTGTTGTTGTGGCACCGACACCGTTGCTTGATTCGATTGTTGCATTCTTACTGTGCACCACATTACCAAATATATTATTCACATTACACTTGACCTTAATGTACTTATTTGTGTTGACCGAAAAGTTCTGGAATTATGCGTGGATGGTGGTTAAACTAAGGAATCGATTACTCGATAGGAAAGAGGTATAAAATTAACTATACATAAGATAAAAAAATAATTCAAATGCAATATCTACGTATTTTAATAGTTTCGTTTAAGGAAATTTGTATAGTTCTTGGTTAAATGGAGCATACTTTACCGAAAATGTTTCTTGCTGACTACTCTAAAAAGGCGTAGCGTTAAACGCAAGGCGTGGCATGGTGTTAGCATGAGGTGTTAGGAAGGAAGTATTAAGTACATGACAAAATTGCGATTAGAATTCAATTAGCGCACATGTTAAAGATTCTTTTTATAACAAAATGATTCAACAATAAATTTTAAAAACAATAAATGAAATGAATATTTTTATATCATTGAATGCAAAACAAGAATTCACAAGAATAAACAAAAAGTAACTTCGATCAGACCGAAGTTTTAGGTTTATTAACTTGCAATTTTAAGAAGTTTTAATTAAATTTTAATGTAATTTATTTAAATACAGGTTGAGTTGTCTTTGAAATTAATTTATTTAGATTTCCCTTTTAACTGCAAGTTTATAAAAATTCTTCATTTAATGTAAAACAAAATATAGAAAACTTTAGAATATTATTTGGTTAATTAGTTTGTAGATATTTTACACATATTTTTGTTGAAAAAGGTCTATTGCATACTTACAATGAGCACAGCAGGATTCGGCACCTGTGCGTATACGTAATATTTGGGTTCAATATTGGTTGTTGGTTGTGGGTTCGGTTGGTTGTGTTGATTACAAATTTTGTTGTGGATTGCATGTGAACAAGTTTGTGGCAAAAATAGTTGACAATATTTGTTTATATACAAATTAAAATTAAATACATTAATTTTATACACAAAAATATACAAAAATTTTAAAATTGCAAAAGGCAAAACCGAATAATGTAGAAAACAACAACACCCCCATCAATTGTACAACAACAGTAGCCGAGTGTGTGTGTGTTTGTGTAGAGTAGGGTGTGTAGTGTTGTAAAGTGTAACATGAAAATATAAAAAATATGTATAATTAATAATAAATATATAATAAATATTTAAAACTTAATTTAAGTAATATAATTTGAAGACAGAATAAGAGTGGGTAGTGTTGGAAAACACACAGAATAGGAACAAATTGTAGTTGCCTTAACGATCCGATCGATATATCATTTACAAGCCAATTTTTTTGTGTACTTTTGTAATCTTTTGTGGTTTCTTTTTCAATTGTCATTTGCCTTTCTGTGTTATCAGTTAACTAGCATAGTGTGTCTAATGTGAACTAATTTCTAATCAGAATTCTCGGTTTTCATTTACAATTTCAGGTGAATTTCTAGTTAGTTCAGTTGCTTGGTTGTTTTTTTTTTTCGATGATGATGATTCAGTTGCCTCGACACGATATCAGCTTCTATTTATGGCAAATATAATCATAATTAATAGCAGTAACAGCTACAATAACTACAAAAAAGTTGTTGCTGGTAGCATTCAACAACTGTTTGCACTTCAATTTGAAGCTGAAGCTGCCTGCCTTTTAAAGTTTGTTTGCAGCTTATCACGTTTTGACTAGGCCAAATAAACCCCCCCATCATATATGGCAGTAAAACAACATGAAAAAAGACAGCAACAACAACGCCAAGCAGAGTAAACACATGTTGCTCCACAGCTTAGCGCCTTAAAGGATTGCCAGTAGCTAAGTCTCAGTCTCAGTCTCAGCCTTAGTCTTAGTCTTGTTTTCCCCAATTATGGCAGCTACTGCAAATTATGAAACATTTGACACAGTTTTCCCAATGGGAAAAACTCTGAAATCATCTGCACATCAACTGGCAACTGGTTGGCCCTGAAGCCGATCCATATATGCCCCCATTTCCAAGTGATTTCATTATCAATTCACATTAATTTTCAATTGTCGTGGCGAGGAAAAGCAAAAGAGCAAGAAAGAGCAGAAAAGAGGGAACCAAACAACCCTTTTTTTTTGTTTTTTGTTGCTGTTCATTGACAAAACGCAATTAAATTTCATTTTGGTGTTTATTTTATGGCTGTAAATAAAAAATTACACAAAGGCAAAAGACGCAACGAAGCTTGTATACCCTGTATAAACTTAAAATCACTTTGATGCTAAAGTCAATTTTGAAGATTACTTTTCAGTTATTTCAAACTTGCAAACTTAGGTTCTCGTTTTCTTTTTTAGTAAACTGAGAGTTTTAGTTGCTCTCTTATTTTTACTCTGCTCCGATTTTCCATAAATTCGTTATAGCGCGCTTTTATTGTCTATAAAAGTCTTTTTGACATTTCCAATTCGTTTTTCGTATATAGAATTCTTTCATTCTGCTATAAACATGGTACATTATAGCGTAGTTTCACTGTCACCCTAAACATATATCATTTAAAAGTCATCTAAAGTCTTTTCTCCCCCTTTTTTTCGTATTTGACTGAAGTAATTTGTCAGCAGCCATCAAATAACTTAGGAAACAACACACACACACACACAGTCGAGTGTGTGTGTCTGATTAATGAAGTGTGCGGCGTGTGTGTGTGTGTGTAAAGAGGGAGGTTCATTTTGGTTCGCATTATATAGCTTATATGGATAATATTCATACTTGTATCGTGGGGTCTACGTGATTTAATGTCATTACATCAATGCTAAGTGCAACATTTGTGGTGTTGTCTCCATCTGTGTGAGTGTTTGTGTGTGTGTGTGTGTATATTCAGTTGCATTTGCGGATCATAACTCGTAATTGGAGACGGACAACAGCTGGGAAAACGTTTTCATTGAAAAAATACAAAGTAAAACTAATTAACTTGCACCTGCTAATACCCTGTAATGCGTTCTAAATGCTATATTAACTTTAGTGCAGTTTTCAAAAGCACTCTAGGGTATCTGCAAGTTCACATTACATGTAGCGTATATAAAAAGTCTCCCAAAACAGTCATAGATTTTCTATTAACATTTTTACCTAAACTTCAATTTCACTTTTATCAGTAATCGTTGTTGTGCATACCTCTCAGTGTCTGCTTTATGTTTATAGGGTATTTTTGAAAACACCCACAAACAAAACATGTACTTGTTGCGGGCGTATAAAAGCCACAGTCAATTTGCCGACACATTCACAATTGTATTTGGATCCATAAATATTGTCTATTTAGCCCCATTTTCTGTCTGTTTAATTCGTATAATAACAATAGCAACAACCATAATACTTAAATATACATACTATTAATAATAAGCATAACAATTGTAGAACTCAAAAGTATGTGTTATAAATGAGACTAATTTGCACACAGCATTGGCTTATTGAATGGAAGATAGATCGATAGATTGATCGATAGTTGGACTTATGAAGTCATAGATCGAAAGATAAAAAAATTGATTTGATTTGGGCAAGTACAGACAAAATGAGAGTAGATCCTCAGATTGATCTATAGATAGAAAGATCGAAAGAAAGACCTTTAGATATATTACTTAAGAGTTCTAGGTATAAAAATAAAAATACTTATCGATCTATTAAAAGCAAATGCTAATCGAATAGGAGAATATCGATAGTTTGATCGATAGATAAACTATGAACTCATAGATCGAAAGATAGAAAAGTTGATTTGATTTGGTCTAGTACAGACACAATGAATGCAGATCTGCAAACAGATCTATATGTAAAAAGCTAAAAAGATATATCTTTAAATAAGAGCTCTTAATAGATCAATAACTTTCGATATATTAAAAGCCAGATAAATCAATCGACAGATAAAGAAATTTGCTTATAGGCAGATTGATAGATCTTTAAATACAAAGATCAGTTAACTAACTAAACTCGTACACTTACCGCACCAGAGCCCTTGGGCTTCGAGGCAGCCACATAGGCCAAAAACTGTATGACCTTCTTGGTGTTCTCCGTTTTGCCAGCACCCGATTCGCCAGTACACAAAATCGATTGGTCTTCGCGATCTGAAGAGAGTGAACAAGAAGAAGAGCACAAGTTGAAGCAGATGTTAAAAATAATATAGATATAGATATGGATAACCATTTAAATGGGTCAACAAAACACGCACAAACCGAAAATGGCTGACAAAGTTGTTATTTCATTTCATTTTTATTTTTATTATCATTATTTTATTCAGTTTCTTTTTTTGGTTTTTGTTTAAGCAAAGCTCAGCTTGAAATTTTTGTTGACCCAAATTCAAGTACGCAAAAAAAACACAAAAAATAAATACAAAAGTATCAAATGCCCAGAGTGCTTGATGGGGCAGATACCCTGTAGTTATTTAAGTTAATTATTTGATGTATATCTTTTGTGTTTATAATCAGATTCTAAAGAAATTTAAAGGGTATAAAGCAGAGAATTTAAATTATAAGTTTAATAAACATGATTTTGCGT
This sequence comes from Drosophila subquinaria, assembly GCA_037043405.1. NCBI lineage: Eukaryota > Metazoa > Arthropoda > Insecta > Diptera > Drosophilidae > Drosophila > Drosophila subquinaria. Next base: position 26,729 of record JBAMBL010001421.1, read on the forward strand.
AATATGTCTTGAATTTTAAGTTCTGACTTTTTCCTCTGACATATTTTACTACTTCTTTCATAAACCCCTTGAAATTAGTTACAGGGAATAAAATAAGAGTCGAAAAAACAAAAAGTGAGGGACGCACATTCAATTGAAAATCGTTTAAAAGTGCGCGCATCTCATAGATACACACAACACATAGAGAGTGAGAGACAAAGATCGATTGAAACCTGTGGACTGCGGGCGCCACTAAATGATCCGCTGATAGATCTGACAGTCCATACTGACATTATAGACAGATTGCAGTTAGCCCAGTTAGTTACACGATACACACATGAGTTTTTTTTAACCACAAATGCGGCGACATATCCATTGACTTGGCTTGGCACCGATTTTTTTCGGTTTACACAAACAAAATTAAAAATAAAATGGATAAAAAAAGTAGATACGAAAAAATTGGCACATAACGACCCCGTACTTATTATCGCTGTCAGTATATAACCATAGATGGACACTGTCTAGATCTCAGTTTGTAGTTTATTTTATTTTTATTTTTATACTTTTTTTGATTTGAAACCTCGTCAAGGCGGCGGCAGTTGCATAAGATCCCCCATTCCCCCGTTCTTCTCACTGAACATAAGAAAAAAAACAGAAAAATAACAACCCCTCCCAACCAAACGATCTTTTCAAGCGATTGTTGAGCCAACGATAATAGCAAATGAATAGAGCTATAAAATAAAAAAAAAAAACAGCAGCAACAACAACAATTACTACAACTACACAAAGTTTAATAGCGTAAATATTGGCGCCACATTTGATGCAGCATTTTTAATGGTTTTTATTACTTCTATTATTATGTATTATGGCATACATATTTTTTTGTGTTATCACTCAATTAAAACCATTTTCTGGAATTTGAAGCAAAATTTGTGGAAACGAGAACAAAGCAAAATGATCATAAAATCAATAATTATATAGAAGAGAGATGTATAAAATGTACGGCATCAATTTTCATTCATATTAATTAAATTCGTATATAGAAATAAAAAATAACATTATTTCAAACAAATTATTTCTAAAACTGTAGAGGGAATTTTATTTGTAATGCATTAGAAAGCTCATTTAGAAGTTTTACCGAATCAGACCTAGCAAGAAAATTTACTTTGAAGAAAAATGTGTTCTAGTTTCTACAAAATAAGATTTAATTTTACTAAAATCAACTTTATTTAAAAACGGCTAAGGGGTTTATTTTAATTTTTGCATTAAAATCATTCAGAAGTATCAAAGAATCGAGCCCAACAAGAAAATCAAAGGTGCTTTTTATCTTCATTTGAAACATATTAATATTTTATCATGTTTTTTTAAATTTAATTCTTAAAACGATCATCAAATAAAGGAATCGAGTTTAAAGTTTGTAAATATATCTCAACTCAGATAACTGCCAGATTAACTGTCTTTGATGTTATCTTGCCACTCCTCTTTCTTACCACACCCCTCCCCCTCCCCTCGTTGCTCCTTGTTGCAACTGTCAAAGAACTGAAAAGTCCACTCCAACAAGGCAACAACCAAATACAGGCAACACGCCTTAAGGGCGTGTCCGTTGTGTCATAAGCAATAAACTTATGACATTGGGCACATTATGAGGCTCACTTCAACTCCGCATTCCACAAACAGAAACAGCATATAAACAAATAACAAATAACAAAAAACAAGAAAGAAAAATGTTAAATTTGCCACGCCGAAGATTTGACACTCTTGCCTGTATTAAATTTTTGACCGATTGTTCCTATGACTGCTAAACAAAGTTGTAATTCGGCAATAAAAAAATGTCAGAATGATTAAGATTTGTGATGGAAATCAAAACTGTGAATCATGTTTACTGTTGAAATGCAAAAAATCAAAAGAGAGTCCAATATGTCGAGTTTATCCAAATTTCTTATTTTTTTTCATTTAAATACTTAATTGTATAACAAAATATATGCGAACTTTTGACAGTTGGAAATTTTTAAAAAAGTGTTGAGGAATAATGTATAAGACTTCAATGCAGAATCAAATTGGAAGTCAAGCGGTGTTAAAATTTACATTCCGCAAGGAAATCGGTTGAGTTTTGAAAGGGTAAGGTAAGTATGGGAATATTTAAATATTAAATATTATAAATGAATAAAGTATTGATGCAGAAAACAAGAAGAAATATTGAGCAAATTGACATTCTGCAAGGAAATCGCTTGAGTTGGAAGATTATCAAAAAGATGGAAGAACTACTTGATTAGGAAATATCTAAAATAAATTAATCCTGGACGACATGAACTAAGATAAATCAAATAAATAATAATCAGATAGAAGGGGTAAGAGAATTTAATTAAGTTTATTTGAAAATTCGTTAGCAGTTCCTATATATATGTATATTAAGCGACCAAGTCCAAGTTCAACGCCAGGGATCTGCCGTACCTCCTACATCAAAGCATTACACATTTCGTGACAAAATTAAAATACCCACTGGAAGAGTATAAGAATTGCATTTGCCAGAAAGGTGACCACTGAGTGGACGACTGTGGATGACTGTGAATGTGAGTGTGATTGTAAAGTGTGGTTCGGTGGTGCGTGTTTGGGGCCAATGGAGATGGAGATGGAGCTGATGTTGGAGTTGGGATTCAAAGGGATGGGCTGTGTGCTCTGTCTGCTGGGTGGGGCAGCGGGATTTGTATACCAACTCCCAGAGAGAGAGAGAGAGAGAGCGGGGAAGAGAAATAAATCAAATCGAGGCAAAAGCCGCACCCGTTCAAGATTTTCGGTTATTTTCGGATGGCAGCTAAAGTCAAAGTCCAAGTCGTGTTTCTTATTTTGCTGTTGTTGTGGTTTTTTTTTATTTTTTTTTAATAAAAAAATAAATGTGCATAAACAGAAATTGATTAAGCGGCAAATATGGTGACAAAGTGTTTAACGAAATCGCCAGACTGTGAGTTGAATTCTAGGCCCAAATAAGGTAATGACACGTATACGCAATATTACGAGACGAAATGAGATGAAGCAGGAGAGCGAGGAGGAGGGTAAGACAGGGACAGAATTTGTGCATATGTTTTTGTGCAGCTAGAGTTGTGACTGAGTCATCGCCATCATCATCATCATCATCATCATCGTCATCATCATCATTAAGCGTTACGCTTCAAACGTACCTTCAAACCAGACCTTCTCCTCTAATAACAAACAGTCGGCAAGCGAGTCAAAAAGCCAGGCCAAAAAGGAAACCAGTTTCGGTTTCACAGTTGCCACATTAACTGATTAGAAATATGCGAAACTCCCTCTGCATATCTCCGTCTCTCTCTCACTCACTCTCTTTCCTCTCTCTATCTCAATATGATTCACTTGGCTTTCCATGTCAGTTGCAATCAAAGCTGACGTCAATTTCCACAAAAATGCCAAGTGACAGCATTTGGGCCAAAATGTATCTTTTGGTTAAGTCAGTCGCGAAGTTCGCGGAAATTCAGCACATACTTTCAACTGATATCTTATCAAGGTATTTTCGTCTGTGCGTTGTTTGTTTCTCTTCTTTTTTCCTTCTTTTTTTGTTTATTTGCTTTGTGCTGGAATTTTTTTCGATAAAGGCAACAAGAGTTTTTATGGAGAAACAACGTTGCTGCAGCAGCTTATGCAGCTTTATTTATAAACATATATCATATGATACTACATATATATGTGTATATATTATATGTAGATACTTAGCAGTATTGTTATCAGTTATCAGAGTATTGTACTTACCCACCCAACATGTTTCTATAGGCACTGTCCGTTATTGCAAATACATGCGGAGGCACTTCGTGTCGCTTTATGCCCTTATACCGTTCCATTATCTTTTCGGTATAGATTGGCAATTTCTTGTAGGGATTGACCACAACGCAGAAAAGACCGGAATATGTCTGAAAATATGAAGATAGGAAATATACATTTAATAAGGAACCATTAAATGGAGAAAATAAAATAAAAGATATTAAATTACCCATCAGAATACTCTAGTTAAATGACCAAGGATGACATGATGTGTATTGGAAATAATGGATTAAAGAGATTATAATAAGAGAACACGTTGGGCAATAGTATAAAACACAAATCTAAGGAGAACGTTAAATGAAGTTTGAATTGATAAAACAATAAAAAAAAAGGCAAAGCTATTACTAATTGAAAGTATAATGTGAGCACATAAAAACTTAAATAAAGTGGCTAAATAAATAATAAATCAAAAATAATATTAATGATGATCTGATTTGAAAAACATACTGTACTAAATAAAAACATATCCAAAGTAAATTGTCCATGGAGGACATGAACTAAGAGTAACAAATAGTTCATATAGGACAAACAAATTTTATAAATTTAAATTAAAAATGTTATAGCAGTTCCTTGAGATATTAAGTGAAATTGGATGCATTAAAATATGCAATTGAATCTTATTCCTTTAGATATTAAGTGAACATGGATGAATTAAAATATGCAATTGAATCTTGTAACTAATAATATGCAATTAAATCTAGTTTAAAATACTTGGTATTTGCTATCTTTGGTCATAACAAAGAGAACAAAAAGTTTTAGCTTGTTTTTCAGATTTTGATTTTAAAGTTGAAACATGACTGCAACAACAAATTAGGCAGCGACAACTCGTTGGATGCTCAGTGGCCTAGTTAATGTTGCCCAAACACACTCAACACACACACACACACACGCACAACCCAAGACTTTAAAGTTCGGTCGCCATAAACAGCAAACGCATGTCGCTGTATCTGTATCTGTATCTATGACTGTGAATGTATCTGTATCGGCAAGTCAGGCAGGCGGCACAGCCCACATATACATAGGTAGGTAGATACATATGTATGTACCTACTATATAGAGTATATATACTCTAACTGGACTGCGTGGGCACTAAGTATGCGACTCTTGAATGCTTTTCAAATATATTAAATAAACATTAAATGCGAAATATTCGCAGATACCAAAGAAAACCCAAACTCAAATTCAAATTCAAATGCTGCCCACACACAAATCAAATCAAATCAAAAAGAGAAATTGAAAGTTGTGTTAAATGTGATTTGGGGAATTGTTGTAAATTGAGTAAGTTTTATAGGCAAAAAAAAATATAAACTATTTTTTGTTGTTGATATTCGATGCTTTGCTTTTGACTCGTCATTTCACTGATGATTCACACCAAAAAGCAGCTTCGAACTGTGCTTACTACAACTCCAATACATATGGCATTAAAAAATCACGTCTTGGCAATCAACAATCAACAACAACAACAATCAACAATCAACAACAACAACAACAAACAACCTTGTCAGGCAGTCCAAAAATGGCATCTGAAAATTTGTTGCTGTTTTTGGCAATCGTTTTAGAAGTGAGACGACCATGACGAACCTCCTCATCTCTCTCTCTCTCTCTCTCTTTGCCCTCTCTTTCTCCCTCGCCTTCTGCTGATTCATTTGCCGGCTGCCTCAACTGATTTATGCTCTTGTGTTGTTGCCTCATTGAGTCATTGTCCTGTCGGCCAAAATGTGAGTTTAGATCTTTAACCACAGCTACCTCCGCTTCTTCCTCTGCCTCTGCCTCTTCCGGCCGGCATTTAGCGTTTTACCAAATATGGCCAAAAGATCGTTCAAGTGTGAAACGTGGCGACAACACAATTTTTTGCGCATAATATTAAGTCAATATTAAACGACATGCTTGATGAAATGTATGCAAATGTGACAACAACAACAACAACAATAACAATAACAACAGCAATTTAATTAAGCAGGTGAAAATACATTGTAATGCAGCCATAAGATATCCTATAAAACACTAAAAATAAACCTAAGGGCAATTGAACGAACGTTCCTCATAATTAAAAGTTGATACAAGCATGTATGGTCACCCTAGAAGACACAGTCTGCGTATTGCGAAATTGTGATCAAAACTAAGATATTGACCTCATATGCCCCTTTTTTAGTTTTATTACAGGGTATGCACAGCTCACACAAGTCGTACAAAAGTAATTTATATGAACGTCATTGCTGCTCTGCTCAATGGACGTGTCAAGCCTTTCAATTAAGCTCAGCTGAGCTTTGAGTTGGAGCTGAGCTTTTAATTCATTTGCCTGTCAAAATGCGAGAATCTAAAGTTGTCTGTTGTTGTTGTTGTTGCTGTCGCCAATGTCCAGCAATATGTTGCCAACGAATTGTCGCGCATGTTGCTAGCAATTACATTTGCAATATGCAAAAATGTAAAATGCAAAATGTCGGCGCTGTTTCATGTTAATTACGTGGCAAAGGCAAACCCCGCTGTCATGCACAACACCCCCGCCCCCTTTACCGGCTAACCATGACACCGACAAAAACGAAAACGAATGAACGGTACATGGCAAAGCTCTCAGAGCTGCCAATAATTATAAAGCTCATGTGTAAAATGTATATACAACATATGTAATATAATTTATATGCCGCAACGTAGCCACAATTCGCATGCATCATAAATAAATTAAATATACCTATAAAAGATATATATCGCTTTCTATATTCATATATAGTATATATTCTTTATATCTTTGTAATTGCAGCCAAAAACACTGTGGCATATTTGCATTCGCTCGTGGCAAATTGTAAATCTAGCAAAACAAATTAAGTGTCATCAGTTGGAGTGAGAGAGAGAGAGGAGGGGTAGAAGTGGTGATGGTCAAATTAATATGGCTTAAATGCTGCCGCACAATATGCGACTGTCTGCTCTGTATGCAATTTCAATTAGTGCACATCTCAAAGATAGTTAGAGACGACTGCTCTTGGCCAAGGGACGGGGTAAAACTTTTGGTTTTGGCGTCATTTTGTCGGATACGTCGAGTGTATTTATTTTTAGGCTGCCAACGCATTTGACGACAGCTAAGCAAACGTTGTTTTCAGTGTCTGTGTTGAATTATGTCGCTTATTTGTTTGTCTGTTATTTGTTTTAATGCAATGTGAATTCAGCTGGTCAATTGCATCAAATTGGCTAAACATGAACATGAACAAGACATCAACAAATCGAAGAGCGTCGCATCCAATTGATTTTGCATACAGGCGCATCCATCCAAATTGGACGCCACTGTGGCTTGAACACTTGACGCCCATTCGATTGGACATGCATGTCAAACAAATTGCCAGTCGCCATATTTGTTGCTGCCACATTTGCTAGGTGTTGACATTTGATTTGCATCTATATTTTATATTTACGCAGTTTTTCGTATTCACATTTTTGACGTGTATTAATTATAAACAAGCAGCAGCAGCAAGCAACAGCTGCCATGCAAATTAATTTAATTGAAATTTAAAAATCAAATTAAATGTCAACAAATTACAATAATTATGCTGTTAAATGCAGCAGCCAACGCAAAAGCAACAACAAACTAAGTGCCTCTCTGACACACACACTCTCTCTCTCAGCAACAAAATGGAACAGGTCAAATAGTAGTAGTAAAGAGAGAGAGAGAGAGAGCGCCAAAGAGCGAGAGTGCGTCGAGTGCTTGTATAAGTGTAAAGCTGACAGCGCAGCAGCAACAACCGCGTGCGTCGGCGTCGTGTGCTCTGAAGCGTAGCACGTCAGCGCCAGCAGCTACAACTACAACAACAACAGTAATGTGTATAAACAAATTCAAAGCATTACGCGCCCACATCAAAAACCAACGGCGGCAGCCGCATTTAAAAAGGCCGAAAACAGTTTGCGCATTTAATTAGATTCAACGGCAACAACAACCACGGCATTGTTGTAAGCAGCAGGCACATAAAATATTTATGTAAAAAAAAAAGCGCCGCATAATTTGTAAGCAAGAGGAAGCCGCATAGGTAACAAGCCAAAGCCAAAGCAAGAGAGTGAGAGGGAGAACGCACACCCACAGCTTCAAAGCCTAGCAACAGCAGCTGGCAACATGAGTTGCCCGCAACATGTTGCGAGCTCTGTTAGAGTGAAACTCATTTCTGCTGTTGTTTATTTTATCGGGTTAATTAGAAAGAGAGAACGAGAGGGGCGGCTGCTTAATCAATTCTTAATTTGTTGCTCATTTAGTTTTGGTTATTTATGTGTCAGAATAAATTTCTATTAATTGAAAATGCAATTGAAGGCAGCAAGCAGCAGCAGTTCATTGATTTATATTTAAGCCAAATTTATGGCCAGTAAGCGTGGAATTTTTTATCTTCATTTAACAAATTAGATAAGTTTGCTTAAAGTGTTTTTTTTTTTGTAATTTTTTTTTCATTGTTTTCGCCAAATTGTCAAACGCTTTTGGCATAACAATTAGCGGCGGATATGTTAACGCTTTAAAGGCAACGCAATCTTGTTAAGACATTGACAAATGCACTGGAAACGGGCGACAGGCGATTGATGATACGTTATTTGTATTGGTATTGGTGCATATGTATGTGTGTGAGTGTGTTGTGTGTGTGTGTCAAATATTTGCTTTGCTTTTAAACAAATATAAGAAGAAACGAGACTCCGAAACGTTTCGTTTTTCAACATTTCCACATAACTTTGAATCAGCGGCAACAACTAGCGAGGGTAGCTTAATACTTTTGCAAGACTTCTTTTTATCTTTTAAATTTAAATTGTTCCACTTGTTGTTTTCTACAATATTTAGTAATCGTTTAAGCAACCCTCGCCACATTCAATGTTTATCTAAAGTTCACGTCATCATCGTCACATTGCCAACAGCTGTGGCAACTTTTCACCAATTCCCTCTAATGGCTTTTTATGTACAAATGTGTGTCTGTGTGTGTTAGTAGTATGTGTGCATCTTATGTTTAGATACTTACATAGATCAAGCCAGAGTAATATCTGTCTTTGATGTTGTGCAACACGGATGCCTCATTGAGACACGTCAGCTCGGCCATATCCTCGACTTTGTCGAACTTTGGCGGATTCATCTTCTGTATGTCATCGCGTAGGATCATGACACGCTTGCCCGTTTCGGCCAATTCCACCTCCACCTCGTCGCCATGTTCGCGCTTAATACTGGCGGCAACAAAGCCCTGCAAAAATAAAAAAGAAATCAAGAAAAGTTAATAAAAGAGACAGGAACAAATAAAGAAATCAAAAATCAAGGCAAATTCATTTGAAAGTTAGTCACACTTGTTGTTGTTGTTGTTGCTGAGTCACCTCACAAAGCGCGTCGAGTCAAGAGTCAATTAGCAGTCGAATACCGTTACATATCGTTGCATATTGTATATCGATAAATGCAAATTGCCCAAACAAAAGATAAGAGAGCGCGCACGGAGAGTGAGAGCAGCTGTCACAAGACTTAAGAGCGCAAGGAGGAGAAGAGAAGAAGAGCGAGTGAGAGCAGCAGCTACAGTTACAGTTAAAGCTCCTGCTGGCTTTTAAGCAAAGCAATAAAAACAATGCAAACGCCTTGTTATTGCTCTTGTTGAGTGTGGGACCAAGTGAGTGCTTATGTGTGAGTGTGTGTGTGTGCGTGTGTATGCAAGTGCATCTCTTAACACAGCGCTGCATGAGTCAAGCGCCAAGGCGCATCATCATCATCAGCAGCAGCAGCAGCAGAAAAAGAAACAAAAAGCAGAAAAGAAAAGAGGAAATGCAGACGATAAAACTGACGCCCGTTCAAGTGCCATTGCAGACAGCGGCGACAGAGGCAGTGGCAGCGGCAGAGGAAGAGGCTGCAACAGCGACAAAAACACAAACAGCCAACGGGAAGGCAGCAACAACAACAACAATAACAGCAGCAGCAGATAGACAGACAGCTTCCATTCTGTTGTCTGTCTGTAGCAAGTTCAAGGCTCTTTCTCTTCCTCTCCCACTCTGTGATGCACCAATTTGTTGTGTCTATGCTATTAAGTATGTTGCCTAATTTGTTGCTTCTGTTAATCAACACTAATTGACAGGGAATTCCTACTGATTATTGTCTGTTAACTTCAACAGCCTCAAATTATAAACGAACTTTTTACATTTCTATAATTTTTGAGAAGTATTAAAAAGTTATTTTATCTGGAATTTAGTTATCGTAAAACTGCCCATGAAATATTTCAAGTTTCTTCAACTGGAACCAAGTTCTTTTGGATGTGGCATGCCTCACATGCCTCAGCTGCCCCCACGCAGGGACTTGCCTTTTATTTTCGCACTTTTAATGGTAATTAATGTGGCAGAAATTAACACAAAATATGGTATGCTAAAAGGAAAACAATAACAAAAGATCGCTTCATTAAATCTCCAATTAGAACTCAAGTGCAACTGCAACAACAGCAACAACAACAGTAATAAGAGTAAGAGCAAGAGGCATAACATTATTTGGATTCCTAATTCCAGTTTATATTCCCATTAAAAGGGTGAACACAACACAACACACAAGTGCAACGAAATGCATTAACCAACTAACAACAACAACAACGACAACAATCAACGAGGGGCAACCTTAAGTTAAGCATGAACACGCCCCAACTGCTTGCTCCCAGTATCGTTATAAGTAAAAACGCCTCACAATTCCAATTCCACATTTTCATTCTCCTCTTGTTTATCTCTCGTGTGTGCATGTGCGTGTATATGTGCATGTGTATGTGTATCTGTTATCTTTGCGCTTTTCCGGCATAAAAGATAAACAGAAATGGAAAAAAGGCTGCGAGATTTTTTCTTCTTCCAAGAAGGCAAACCATAAATTTGTAGATGATTTATGAGCATACTCAATAATCAAATATAATAACTCATTTATTCACATTAAAAACAAGTGAATCAATCCAAATTATACAGAGATAATACCCAGACATAATAAATCTTGATAGTGAACATTTCAAAATTAAATATACACAACGTTGAATACCCCAAAAATTTATAACTTAGTAATTAAATGTAATATCAAGAAAAACAAAGAAATTTCAATCAAAATTACTTTTGCATTTAGTTTATGATCAGCTCAACCAAACGGAAATATATAAATACTAAAATACTATTATTGAATTTCTGCACTTCTTTAATTGTTAACAGATATGTTCGAAAAATGAAAAGATTGCGGCTGTTTGGTCGACACCAATGAGATCATCAATCAGCTGTACACCCCCACCCTCCCCCGAACGCCCCACCCATCGTTTAACGTGCTCCTTCACCTCCACTTCTTCCTCCTATTCCTCTTCTATATTGCTTTAGCAAAGTTTATAGATGTTATCTACATACATACATCTACGACACATTCCAAGCAATCAACGAAGCAAAGCCAAAGCAAGAATAACAATAAAAACAATGCCAAAGATATCGATAATTTTGAAAAGAAATTCCCAACAATATGTGGGAGATTTAAGCAGGTCAAAAGTTCTAACTTGACTTTATGTTTTGGATTCTGGCACGCAAAATAAAATAATAATAAATAATAACAAGAGCAATAAACCTTGAACTTGCAGTTGTTTACACAAAAATTAAAGAAAATTCAACGCATACATAAATAATAAATGTATTTACTCAGCTCTGATATTTACATACCAGGTAATAACCAAAAATATACGTATATATATATTTTGGCCACTTCTTTTGTTTACTTCATAAATAAATGTATAAATAAAAGGTTCGTTCTCAGCCAGCATTCCTATCATTCAATTATGCCCTCTCTCTCTCTATAACTGCCCGTCTCTGTCGCTCTCGTTTATGCGGTTGCGGCTGAGTGATCGGTAACGAAGATCTTGGTCTCAAGTTCTCTGAAAACAAAGCTCACGCTGACCGGCCATAATAATTTGTAAGTCGCCTTCTGTATTTCGTATTTTGTATTTTCTTTCTTATAATCGATCAACGCATATGCATACATATAAATGTATATCGATATACACACATATGTAAGCTAGAGAGAGAGAGAGAGATATGAGAGCTGCAGGTTCGTTGACCGTAAACCGGACGAGAGACGAAACCGAAAAAGCTCTGGCTACGTTTGTCATTAGCGGTAAAGAAGAGACACATTTGTAACAGCGTAGATGTGGAGAGAGTATATGAGAGGGAGAGAGTGAGAGAAGAACCCGCAAGGTTCGTTAAATGTGTTAAAGACATGCTCCCAAATCTGGCTTATCAGCAGAGAGCGTGGGTGTTATTGTTGTATCATATGCTTTCTTCACGAAGAAAAACAAAGAGCAACAACGAAAGAGATGGAAATAAACTCCTTGAACTAAAACCAAGTCAAACATCTTTCAGTTTGTTCATAACTCTTTTTAAACTAAATTTATTTGTTTAATTACAATCGATCATAATTATATCTGAATTAATCAATCGCCAGCCTAGCTACTTGTATCTAATTAAACTGAATGTATCCAAAAGATATGAGTTTTTGTGTAGCTGACAAGTGAAACGTAACCTGGAACAGAGAGCTGTCTATCAACTTCAACTTTAACTTAAACTTGTGCACACGCACAATGACACCCATTGTTCATTTATTTACATAGATACACACACACATACCGCTGAGACACACATGAGTGACTGTGGTATATTTTTAAGATACATTTTTTTATTTTTTTTGTTTTTTACATTGCGCAAAGTTTGAACAGTTGTTGGATTGTTTGTACGTTGGCAAAAAACGAGTGCACAAACTGTGTTGACACAATTCCGAATACCCTTTTTTGCCACGAAATGAGTATGAGTATGAGTGTAACTGTAGCTGTTGTGCAGCTGTGTGTTGTCAATGTATGTGTATCTGTGTGTTTCTTGGACATTCCAGCGGCGCAACAGTTTGTGCCATATGCAAATTTCTTTACATTATCCGTCCGTCCGTCCGTCTGACTGTTTGTCTGTCTGTCCCTCCGTCTGTCTGCTTGACAACTCATGACAATCGTCAGTCGCAAGTCGTGCCGTTTTTTCTTTTCATTTCATTTTATTTCTTTTTTGTTTTGTATCTTTTATTTGTGGCTTTATCTGTGTGCGCTTGAAATTCCTTTTGGGCTAAGCAAATGGCTTTTTTTTTATAAGTAAACGCGTAATTACTAAAAAAATGCGACAAGTTGTTGTTTCTATTATTATTACTCGTATACCCTCTAGTCGTAGCAGTTGTAGAACGGGTCGTATCTGCTGACAGCACAGATAGAGGTTATTAAATACAAAGATACTAAGGTTTACTGCAAAATATTTATAATTATTTTTTAATTATTAATTTATTCATAAGTTTTTCTTTGATCAAATGACTTTACAGGCTGTCTATCAGTCTATCAGTCTGTAGAAAATTGCCCAGATAAGTCTGGGTGCTAATTTTTCTTGTTTAGCCTTATAAAAAAGTGCAGGTTGAATGACATTTCAAATCCAAATGCTGTATTATATTTTTTTATATCTCAAAAGAAGCATTTTTGCATAACAATTCAAAGGGCGAAAAAGGCTGAAAAACCGTTGCGTTTGTCATCGTTATCGCTATCGCACACACACGCACACACACACACACATGCACATTTCTAGTGTATTGTATTTAATACAGATTAAACTTGTTTTGTCGTCGTTTGTTGCTATCACAAAGCTATTCCCATCTCCCTCCCACCATCGCTCGCCCTCTCTCTCTCTATCTTGCTCACTGTGGCTTTTTGAATGACTCAGCGTGCATGCAAATTGGAAATTGAAAGTCTAACTGTTAACTGAAACAGTCAACAGGCAACTTTGCAAATTAGCTCTATAATTTCTGCATAAGTTTTTATTGATTTTTAAATATCAGACATGAATAAATGAATCTGTATCTTTGGCTTTGGGATGAGTGTGATTCAAATTGGTGGCTCAATCGACAACGACAACAACAACACACGTGTGTGATTTCCTCGACGGATGTTTATTCAATTTTATCGCGCCAGAAATTCAAAGAAGTCGCCTCGCTGCATGATTCATGCAATGAGTGCGCAGACAAAAAGGTGATAACTGCACGCAAGAGCGTGCGAAAGAGATGGGGAGTTTGGTCAATCAATGAAGTCAACAACATCAACAAATTGATTGCTCATCGAACAGAGTTCCAGTTCCAACTCAAATATTTGCCCCTTTGCCAATGTCCCTTAATCGGCTTAAAATATTTTCAATAAAAAATATAAGAAATGAGAATTTATAAGAATAAGTGACGAAGTCTAAATACTCTACAATATTATTTTTTTTTAATAAATATTTTGTGTGTTGTAAAGTGGAATAAAATAAATATCGATATTCATTGCTACCCTTTATTATTAATATTAATACTTTGCTTTGAAGTTGGCCTCAAATAGTTCGTTATATTCAAAGAGCAAGAAAACTGGTCAAACTCGCGCCCAGCAAATAACAAGCAGAAGAAGAAGAAGTAGAAGGAGAATAACCAAAGCACGGCCAACGCCTGCGCAACGCAACAAAGCGCTCTACAGGTTTTTCAGGTCGTTTGGCGACGGACGGCAACGGCAACGGCGACAACGACAACGACGACGACTTCTGCGCGGCCGGGTGAAAGCCAGAACCAGAGAGAGGGCAGAGTGCAGAAAGAGTAACAGAGAGTACAAGGAGCATGACAGCGCCCAAAAGAAAAATAGAATACGAGTACGTAAACAAATAAGAGAATAAGTGGAATGGAATGGCATGTGGAATATTTGTGGAAGATATTTGGAACCCATGTTGCAGTGTTGGTTAATCGTCAAATGGAATTAACCTCATTTATTTATTAAATTTGAATGCAATGACTTTTTGTTAATGTAATTCTCTTACCTGATTCTCATGGGGCACCCAAACAAGACGCTTCTGTGTCCATTCGGCCTGTGTGGCCGGATCGTTGAATTGATTGCGCTCCACCGAGAGATATTTCAGCTCGGGGTCATTGCGATCGACTTCTTCCGACATTTTTTGTCCTTTATTGCGTTTTCTGTTTTATTAATTTCGTTTTCTATAATTTATCGTGCTGTCGTTTGGTTGTTGAGGTTTGCTTTATTATGCACTTGCAGATTTTTAAATACTTTTCTGTTGGTTTTTGCAAAATAAATCAAATGCACATTAAATTTTTAATTTCATTTTTAACACAAAAAACACACATAGTCCATCTCTCTCATACATACACACACGCACACAAATAGAGATAGCATGGCAAACGCATTGTAAACAAACAAATTTGCACACTCCCATAGACAATTTCATACGTCAAGATACATTTTTTTGCGGCACATTTATATCTCAAAGACGCGTTCGCCGTTTTTTCTTCTTCTCTTTTGCTTTTTGTACTTTATCTAAGAAATGCGGCAACAAAAGGCAGACGGCGAGAACGGCAACAGCAGCAGCAGCAGCAGCAGCAGAACCGAGAACATAGTTTCAAAAGGGAACCGACAAGAAACAAATATGGCCATACATTTTCTTAAGCCAGAGGCTCTCGCTCTCTCTCTTTCTCTGTCTATCTATCTCTCTGTGCACTCGCTGTCGCTCTCTCACAGCAGCAGCAGACATATTCCAAACATCGTAGATGAGCAGCGACGTCGCTGTTCAGCGGAAAATAGCGTTACGTAGCTGTTTGGCAATTAAAGTAACCAGTTTGCATTTTTTAAGCCGCAACATTTGCCTTGATTTTCGGTTATGGTTACTCTAATTGCGGAGCAGGTACGTCAGCAAAATGCGGCGACTGTGGCTGCTGCTGCTGCTTCTTGCTGCTGTCGCCGTGGTCGTCGCGGCCATCGTTTCTTCCTTTTGTGTTGCTTGTTCTGCACACACTCATACACTCATACTCATGCACACACACACACACAGAGCGCAGTTTTCGTTTCGATTTTGGTTTTAATTTTCGTATGAATTTATTAATATTTTTCATGTATTTATGCTCCCGTATCACTGTGTCAGCACTGCATTTTAGCTAATTTAGCGAAAATTGCATTAAATGCACACATTTTATTTTCATTTGTTTCAACAAGCGGCTGCAGTGGCGGCGTCCACGGCGTCGGCGACGGCTGGCCGGCGGCTTTTGGGCGTTGAAATTATTTTACATGCAGTTGTATTTAGCTCTCAGTTTATCGTGTTCCTTTGTTTTGCGACACTTTCCAGGCTTTAAATGCACCCGAGTGCAGCTCGATTGCAATTGGATTAAGTTATGGACGAAAACTATGTGGTTTTTATTTGTTACAAGCGACAGCTGCACTTCTTAATTTTTAACACCAACACACACTCTTATACAATTTTAAACGCACCCAAAACGCGTCTTTCTCGTTCGCTGCTTCCAGCACGAATGTTCGATACACGAATGTTTGTACAGCGATATTCTGTTAACATTTTGCTGAAATGTTATTAACAGAGAGAACTTATATTTCCCAGAAAATATTGTCAGTTTTCGTATACAACTAATTTAATTGCCAATTAATTCAGATTGCAACATACAATACATAAATTATCAAACTAATCACAAGTTTAAGAAAAAGAGGGTATATTTTGCAAATATGCTGAGAACAAAGCTCGATTTAAATATAACAGCTGCTAACTTACTCCAATTCGCAGTCTCTAGCAATTGATAACAGAACGCAGCTGATATCGATTATTAATTTTACACACTTCAATAGTAATTTACAAAAATAAAACAAAGTAATATATTACCAGCTCTTTGGCAGTTCTTAATTTTTAATTATTGCAATGGTATTAACCAAAATTATCGAAAGGCATCAATATCGTTGATTAACAGCTCTAGCATTGAGAATAGTGCTGCCCATCCATGTTTATGTTGCGGGATATGTTGCTCAAATTGGCACTGGTAAACTCAAATTGGAACCGACATTATCAACAAGTCGATTTTAAGGTTGATGTTATCGTCCAACCGCCACGATCTGAGACAATTCCGGATCTAAAAATGGACAAATGAAATGGAACCGAATTAATTATAAATTGGATAAAATAAAGGTAATCATCTTCATAAACTTTTCGAGTTTTTTAACCCTCGGTGGGTAAAGTTGTGTAACTGAATCCTAAATTTAAAATTCCATAGTCGACAAAATTAGGAAAAGATTTTTTTTTTAAATTCCCAAAACTGTTCATTGGTCTTTTTTTGAGAACCAAGGCTGCCACACGTTTCAGACTCTTCGTGTGTTGTAGAGTGGGGAAACGTCGATGTGTGTGTCCATCTGATGAATCGAAGAAAAATATTATTTTGAAAACGGTACTATGTCAACCGTACTTCCTCTCTCTGTAAAAGATATTTCTTTTAAACATTATTTCTCATAATATTTTGAAATTCTTAGCTCCCAATATTTTAGAGGGTCGCAATTATCAGGATTGTTTTTTTTTTTTTTTTTGTATATAAAAACATTACCATACCAAACATACAATTAGTGATGTAAAAAAACATCGATGCATCGAGCATCGATGTTTCTTCAGCGATGTTTCTCGATGTTTTCCGATGTTTTTGTTGATGCCGATTTATCGATGTTGCATGGCGATGCATCGATGTTTTGCAAAACATCGGCAGCCGCACTTTCAACACGCCATTTTCGCCGCTCTGACAATGAGTTTGTAGTAATTTGGGCAGTGTTTGCAATGGCTTAGTGAGTAAATTTATTTAAATTGGTCAGAGATACCATAGCTGCAAGAAGGCTTACATATGTCTTTTCAAAGTTCTCATCAAAGAGTCCTCTTGTAGTTTGTGCTTATACTTTTAAGATAAAAACTGTGTAAAACTTTAAAGCTGCTATAAAAGCATAAGTTTTTAAGAGAAAATGAGCTTCGCTAATCTAAGAAATTCTAGTTTTCTTCAAAAAATGATATGGTTTTTAAACATTAGACATACATCGATCCATCGATGTTTCGACCCGATGTATCAATTAACATCGATGTTAAATTTTGAAAACATCGATGAGCATCGACATTGATGTTTCCACTCAAATTTACATCACTAGCTACAATATTTTACATTTTTCGATGTTTCACTCGATGTTTCTAGTTAGTTCAATTTGCTCAAATAGTTGTTCAATCGTTCATTTTTCAGTCGTGAACTAAATTAGACATTTAGTTCAGTTATTCAGTTGGTCAGTTGGTCATGAACTATGAAAGATGAATAGGTCATTTTAATCAGTTGTTTATGAAAGATAAACGATGTGAATAGGCTACAACTGTTTCTTTTTAGTGGAATGTGAAATGTGTTTTAAGTTATTAATAAGAATAGACGACGACAGCTGCCAAATATATTAAGGATTTATTTTTAATATTTGGCTTATTGAATATGAGCAAAATGAGGAAATTGTTTTTTTTTTGGGCTTAAATAACCCTGCACACTGCTCAAAACTTAAAAATATATGAAATTAAAGCATTGTTACATTTAAAATTTTTTTAAAAAATTTCTGACCAGCTGCAAAATGATCGGATTAGTTCATGATTTACTGAATAAGTTCATTCGTTCATCTTAATGACCCGTTCATTTGAACTTTTTCAGAACGAAACGACACAACTCTATTGGTTGGTGTGTGTTGGTGTTTTAACGCATTAAAAAATACAACTCTAGCGTAAGACTAATTAATTTAATACGAGTCAAACATAAAATTAGTAAAACACTATCCAGCGCGCAACACATATGACAGACAGCATACACAATAAAGTAAATTAGCTAAATGTAGTGTTGGCATACAAAAACAATACAAACAACTACGCAACGTTGCACGAGCGAGTTGTGTGTGTGTGTTCGTGAGTACATGCATACATGTGTGAAGTTTATAAAGAAGCGTAGTTTTGTGGAGGCGCATTTTACGTGCAGAGCATACAAAAAACTCGTAGGCGTTGGAGCTTCGTCAGCAGCGGGAGTAAAAAGAAAGAGCAGCACTAGAAGCATAAAATCGATTCCAAGTGCATACATCATATATGTATATGTGTGTGTGCGTGCGTGTTTGTGTGTGTTTATTGCAAATGTAAGAAGCAGAGGCTCACGCGCTTCTTTTTTTCCCAGCAGCGGAAGCTAAAAGAAATCATTTAATTCTCGGCAAAAATACGCGTACGTCTGTCTACGAGCGTGACCAGTTGTTGCTAGCTAAAGTGAAATACACAATATACAAAAGATGTTTTACCTTGTGGCATGTTTCTGATATTTCGTGACTTTGTGAGCCGCAACCCAACTTGAAATCAGGTATGTAAAACTGCCACAATAAATACTATATGTATGTGATGCTCGGGCTCCAAATATATATACATATATATAAAAATGCGCGCCCATTACTATATACGTATGCATATGTGTGTGTGTGTGTGCCAGTAATTTATACATAACCTCAATTCTTCAATTGATTACGCTCAGCGATAGCATTTGTGAAACAGGCGTCGCAAGCTTAATGAAATTTCCTACAAGTGTTATTCATAAATTAATTAATAATTAATTATTCATGGTTCCTGTACTAAAGGTGTTTGCCTTTGCTTTGTCTATGTACATACAAAGTTTCCGCAGTTGGAATGCAATTGTATGCGTGTTGTGTGTGTGAGTGAGTGGCTTTTTAATTTGTGAACGTAGACATTTTTAATTGTTCGTGCTTTTAATTCGATTTACAAAAAAAGAATATTATTTTTTAAATGCCACAAAATAAACTGCTGTAAAAAAGAAGGTATTGAAAAGAGCAACAACAATGACGCATATCATTTACAAACACACGACTGCAATCGCACACCGACATACAAAAATATGCGAGTGTGTGAATGTGTTGTTTGAGAGAGCCGAGAATGAGAGCGTAAAACGCTCTCTACATGCTGCTCTCTCTCACCTTTTATAAAATACCAACAGAAAAATACTATGTTGTCAGCAGTTCAAATTCAAATTTCCTGCTCCATCAGAATTACCAAAATTACAATTCATTCAAGCTTAAGTTTTGTTATTACACAAAATTGTATAATTTATATAAGTATTAACTATTTAGCAAGGTTTTTAATGTGCTTAGTATTTTTTTATTTCGTTTTGTTTGCCGATAAACAACAGTTCAATTACAGCTTTTAATGTTAGAATAATTGAGTTTGTCTAAATTCTATTTGATAATGCCTCAATTTGTAGCTCGCACAATTCTCGCTTCAGATACACAAGTCTGGTTTGGTTTGGTCTGGAGCTTTTGGCTGTTGCTTTTTCATTTACCAAAAAGACGTGAAAACTTGAAAAACGAGTTATAGTTACATACGAATCGCACTTCATTTCTACACACTTACACTGAGTATGATAATTTCGTGGATCCATGTGTAACAAGTTGACTGATTTCAATCAGAAATCGCTTATTTAAATGGTCTTTTGAATTTGAAATTTTTAAATTAGTATCTGGTTAATGACATGATATAAATTAAACAAATCCGCCTACTGCTTTATAACATTTATTTACATTAGCAGACTATCTTTTTTCAAAACTGCGTGTAAACCTATTTATGTTCTTAGTAAAATGCATCAGTTGTCATACTATTTGAAAGATACAATTGTTGTGACAATTAAATGTTTATGATTCTTTAAAATTTGATTGGATATTTAAATTACTTGAAATCCAAGTTGTTCATCAGCTTGTCTTCTTCATTAGTTGTTGAGCCTAACTGTTCTTTAGTTTAAAAGAGTATTTAGCCTTCGTCATTTTTCAAGTTAGCCTTTTCATTAAAATTTGGCGCGTTGTCATCGCTTTTGCATTTGTTTTGTGTCGCCTTTTATGTAAATAGTCCGTTTGGCTTTGAGAACGCCTTGCTACAAAGTTTTTTCGATTGTTTGTCAGGGACTAACAAGTAAATCTTGAACCCGGCTAAAGATCTATTGAGAAGTTCTTTGGAAAGTAAAAATGAAATGCTTTCAACAGAAAAGAAACTCATTCTAATTAAAACAATTGTTGGACTCGATAAGAAATATCCACAAATGTGTACAGAATAATATTCTATCTATCTGTAAATCTGGCCATAAAGATGTTACATATTGTGGAAGCGTTTCTTTACAGGTCTAAAGATACACACATTCGTTGTTACTTTAAATACACTTTTGTTTCCGAATTTTCGCTGACTTTGCACGTAATTTTAAGCTATTGTCTGAGATATCACATATATGAATACATACAAATTAACAAAAATTGCTTTAAAATGCAGCACACAGCATTGAGTATATTATTTATAATTTATCAGATGTTGTTGTTATATTACGTTGACGATTTTGATGCAGCTGCTGTTGTTATTGTTGGACTGCTCATATTTACATGCATGTAATATGTATATGTACATATGTATATTTGATATATATTTTTGTTTATTGTTGCGCAATATCAAATGGCGTGGCGAGGTGGCAGTAGGAGGCATCTGAAATTAGTGTATACCAATTAGTATATGAGTAAAACCACCTGAGAATACAAGCACATACATATACATACGTCAAGCCATCAAGAGTACCTGGAAAAGGCAAACAAACTTGCGTCCGTCCCACCACAGGCTGCATTTGGCAAGATTGCAACACATACACAAGTGTGGTTGTCCCTTTTGCACTTGCATTATGAGGGAGGGAGGGAGGTAGGTAGGAGGCGTTTCAATGCATCTGCACACTGCACAGGCGCCTGCTCGTGAACTTTGAACTTTATTCAGCCGTCGTCATATGTATGTTGTATCTGCAACTAAGTTTTGTTCACTCGATTTGCAATTATCTATAGTTATCGGTTAACGCAGTTGAGTTGTTGTGCTGCTGCTGCTGCTGCTACTGGCAGGTGATGATAGTCACTTCTCTCCCGCTCTATTGACAGTTTTTTTCGTTCTCTTCTTCCACGTTCTTCGTCTCGTTCCCATTGCCGTTTGTCGCTCTCCGCCCCCGCTGCGCAATGCAGTGAGCGCACCAAAAAGAAATCGATAATTGCAAGGTTTCCATTTTCACCACCATGAGCACACAATTCGCAAGTATACAGATTTTTATTGACGCTCCTCTGCTGCCGCTGCTGCTGCAGTCAGCCCCCATTCAAAGTTTAGTTGCTCTTTCTCGCGACCGATCAAATTCCAACATGTGTTTGACCATTGCAGAGAGCAGAAAAGCCGACCAATGCGCTCTGGATGTACATATGTATGAATCTCGTATGTATGGTATGCCAAGCTATATACATACATACATATATGTACGTCTCCGCCATTGCCATGGTGAGATGGCGTTGGCATCGCCGCTACTTGCATCTACATTGCTGTTGTTGTTGTTTATTTTTTTTTACCTTGCGCTCGAACTGTCTGGTTGCTTTCTATGCCCGCTGTGGTGTCTCTGTCTCTTTGTGCTTCTTCTCGTTTCCGTTTTGACAGCAGCAAAAACTACCATTTCACCACCACTTGCAAAGAATACACACATATGAATATGAGTGCATATGTGTGTGTATGCGTGAGTCAAGTGTAAGGTAAGGTGAGGCAAGGTGTGTGCCGCTCCGCCGCCACTGCCACAAAGTGTAACCGTGGCAGTGTTGTAGCCAGCTACTCGTCTGTTTGGTTTCTGACTTTCAGTTCAGTCGATTTCATTATGTACTGCAATATCTCTGTGGCGTGAACTCGTGAGTGTTGCCTGTAGCTTTGTAAATGTTCATGTGTGTGTGTGTACGTTTATTCATCTCTCATTTTGTTCGCTCTCGCTCTCTTGTACAGGGTGGCAATGCTCAATCGGACACGTTATTGTCGTCACATTGGTATGCTCATCATAATCGGTGGCCGAAACACCCTGTTTTCATTGCTTGAAACAATCATGCTGACTCTGTCACACACATGTAACTGTTGTGCTTTTTGCACTTACGTAAGCTTTACGTACATACACATTTGAATTTATGAGCCATTTTTGCACTTTGCCTTATTGCGTTTGTCCTTAGATAGCACATTAAAAATGTTGAGTTTCGATGACAAATGACGATTATTTAATTTTTGTGGAAATATTACTGGTTGCTTTCCCTCTGTTCTCCAATAACCGATTGTTTCTGGCAGTGACATTGGCGTGAACAGTCAGCCAGCTCGTTGGTTCTCAAATACAGCGTGCCATTTTCTTGCACACACCATCGACTCTGCCGTTTCCACGAAATGTTTTCTGCTTCTGCTACACAGATTGCAATTTGAACGCACAGCAACAAGACTCTCTGCTTACTGTCAAAATATATGTATAATGTATATTGTGTATTCCATGAACATACAAGCATGTATTTACTTTCATACCCATAGCAGCATTTTCCCCATTTTTTTTTATGCTCGAAGAGGCTCGGTGTTGCGCTGCGTTGCCTCCCTGTTTGATTTGCAGCTTGTCCGTTGCCATTGTAGCAATAGCAACAACAGATACGAAAATGAAAATGAGGAATTCCAAAGCAACACTGCGCGCGCGCATTTACTCTCCATCTCATCCACCAGTTTTTGCCTTGCTTTCGTTCGTTCTCTCTGTGACTCTCTCGCATCCCTCTCTCTGTCTTTCTCTCACTGTTCGCATTTCGCGCTCTTTTGTTTCTTTGCTCACACTGGCCGTCGTTTAATCGAAAATGTTTGCGGCGGCGTTAAGACGTACGAAAACGTTTCCTCGCCAAATTTTAGTGAATATCTGTAGAAATTCACTAGGAGGAAAATTGTTAAAAAGTGAAGCGAATTTGAATTTAAAAGTGAAAAAGTTTTAAAACCGCATGCGTTGCATTTTAAATAATTGGAAGCACAATAAATAATTGTGAAAAACTGCTCCAATACATACATACACTCAATACAAAATACATGTACTAAAAAAAAAAACGAAAAAGGTGAAAAG
Source organism: Drosophila subquinaria (assembly GCA_037043405.1). Taxonomy (NCBI): domain Eukaryota; kingdom Metazoa; phylum Arthropoda; class Insecta; order Diptera; family Drosophilidae; genus Drosophila; species Drosophila subquinaria. The sequence continues at coordinate 50,337 of JBAMBL010001421.1, forward strand.
TTGTACAGTGTGTGAAATAAATGCTAGTGCAAAATACTGCGTAAAACGTGAAAGTTTTCAATAACAAGCCAACGGTTTATAGTAAATACACTTATGTATGTATATGTGCATACATACACTTTTTGAATACATACATATGTAAACTATATCTGATGTAAGTTCCCTTTCGCGGGGTGAGGAATATATAAGAAAACCAACCGAAATATTAACCAAAATTAACAAAGCAGTTTAGTTATATGATATTTTATACCATCTGCTTACTTGTTCGCAGCAAAAACTTGTGAAAAATACAACATTTTTAGGTTAGGTCAATTTCAATTGGTTTATATACGACGACGGCACACAAAGCCACACACATAAAACATGCACAAGAGACATGCATACATATACATATAAAGCGCACAGACAAAAAGTCGTCGACGGGCTGCTCGCACTCAGCGAACACACACAGCCTTAAACACGCGTATACACATACACACAAGTTTTTAACATTGCTTTTGGCTTGCTTGTGAACTGACTGTATTTTTTCAACGTAGTGTCGTTTTATTTTCGTTCGTTCATTCGTTCGTTCGTCCGTCTGTTCTCAGTTCGTGCGCTTATCTCGACTTTTGCTTTGATGCGCCATTCGCATGTACGTCTGTATATATTTTTGTGCATATGTATAGATGTGGCTGATTTCAGTGTGTTTGTGTATGCGTGTACATACACATATGTATAAATGGGCTCCCAACACAGAATAACCCGCTGGCAGCTGGCTTGGTCAGCGGCTCCAAGAGCAAGCGCCATCGTTTCTCTCTCCCTCTCTCTTTTTATATATGAGTGTGCAGGTCTCTTTCAATGAGAGCATCTTCGCTCACTATTAATCGACTACTTGGGCTATGAGCTTGAAGCTACCAGTCTGCCTTCTGCTTTGTTCTTGTTGTTTCTATTTTGTCTACAGTATATATGCATGTACATATTTCTCTACACATCCATATGTTTTATGTATTTGCAAATTTATTAATAGCGTACAGAGTAGTACCCAATTCTCCAAGTGTGAGTGTGTGTTAAAAAAAATAAACTATTAATATACCGATAAAAAAAAAAAAATAATGAAATCGTGAAAAATAAGAAGTTGCCGTTGAAGCAAAACATTTTTGCATATTTCTTGTCTACACTTTTGCTATTCTCTTCAGTGTATACATAACAAAATAGATAAGATAATAGACGTGTGCACGTAATACAGCTATGAAGAATATAAAAAAAAAAATGGAGGGAAAATTTGCCCACATGTCTCCCTTTCACACACACTGGGACATGAACAACTACAACTACAACGAACGCCCCAATTTTGTTCGGAGCTCCGCAACCTCGCTCTCAGAGTGAGCGACAAATGTATATGTATACGCAAATATGTATGTGTGTGTGTGCGTGCTGTGGATGGTATGGCGACCGCGCTGCTCCAAAATACGGACAGCAGCAACAGAGCAATAACAACAAAAGGCCACACACAGTAATCTAGAGAGTGGGAGAGTGTGTGCCGCGACAAACGTTTCAACTTGTTTTCGCATTTGGCCATAATACTTGAAGGATTATTTGCTGCAGAAGGCGCACTCTCACGAGAGCCGAAAATGGTGTGTGGGCCCCCGGTACAGTTTTCAAATGCAAATTACTGCAATTTGTTGTTTACAAATGCACATATTTTATATAGATGCATACATACGTTCATTCAAATATACACACATATATATACGAATGAATATATGTATATCTGTGTTATTCGCTAAGAAGATTCACAGAGGAGGTGGTACTTTCTTTCCTATCAGTGCCGCTGCCTCCCGCTAACACACATATACATACATACATTCACTCACAAGCACACACACACGTACAATCGCTTCTAAATTCAAGTTATATTTACACTTTTAACGACACGAAAACGCACTCGCTGGGGAGCACAAATGGTGCTTGGGCTCTCGTTCTTTGTACATTCGTTGCTCTTTTCGTATTTGTAGTTGTAGTTGCCGTTGACTGAGCGCCCGCCAAATACTTGTTTATAGTTGTTGAGAAAACGTTTAATAAAAAAAAAAATAAATACTTTGTAGAAAAAAAAAAGATCCCAACTACGCCACAAAACAAATATGCGGCCCTCATTGTCGCCCTCGCTCTCTATGCGCGAGCTCTCTCTGGCTCTGACTCTCTTGCATGCTGCTGCTGCAGCAGAATGAAAGAACGAAGGAAAGCAAGCAAGCAAGGAGAGTAACAGTCGCCTCACCACCACTGTTACCACCATTCTATATACTACTTGCTCATTGTTTTGTGCGGCGGCTGCTGCGCTGCACGGTTGGCCTGCCTCTTGTAAGTTATGTGGAAAGAGGCAAACACCCTGATGCATGCATACCCCCCTCTTTTGTATTTCACGAGGCCACCGTTCTAAAGTCGAAGCACTCGCAGTGAATTCTATGCAAGTTGACGACGTCGTCGTCATCGTCGTGCATGGGTCATAAAAAGCTCTCTGAGCTGCCGTCTGCCCTCCCTTGCCAGTTTTTACTGTACCCGTTAAAAACAACAAAGCGCGCGCGCCCAATTCCGGTTGCGCTTATTTACACACACACAGAGACACATCAATACACATGCATGGATGATGACTCTCTGATCTGACGCTCGCTTTTCTCTCGTCCCTCCTCCGTTCGTTTGGCTGCTCTGCTGCTGCTGCTGTTGCTTGTAGTTGTTGTTATAATAGGCTGCGGTATATACAAAGAAATAATTTTCTACTACTCATACATGTGTGCCTATATAAATTATAGTTTAATCTCTCTCTCTCTCTCTCTCTATGTTTTGTGTGTGGATGTGGTAAAGAATTTGTCGTTGAACAATTTAAAAATTTCATTGGAATGTGTAAGAAGTTGCAAATGAAATAAAATGTATATTTATTTTTTGTGAAAGTTATGTTACTTTTGTCGATCATTAATCGATAAATCAAATCCATCAGCTGTTTGTAGATGCATTGCAGTTGCCGTTAGTTTTAATTGTGTGTGCTTTTCTAATAATTTCACGCTTATTTAATTTGAGTTTTTGTTTTATTTTTTACAGTGACTGCGACGTCGACAAAAGAGAGAAAGAGCGAAAGGTAACTGAGACGTGGCAGCGGTAAAAGAAGAAGCTTTAAGGTAAAAATTGCAAAAAGTTCAATTTGGGATTTGTTGCCTGCCGCTTAAGCGGACTGGCTGCGTCCATATCCAAATGCATAGACAACAACAAGAAGAGGGACAAGGAGAAGAACAACATATGTTGCATACACGACGAGCAGAAGAAACGCTGCAGTCCAGTTACAGTTACCAGTTAAGACCACGACCGTTTGTTGTCTACTATATTCGCTCGTATAGAGCGAATCCTGATTCACAACGTCAACATTAAGTAGAGCACAACAATAAACAATAAACAAAAAGACAAAAAGAGATATCAAATAAGAGCAAAAGAGAAGGATAAAGTGATCGAGTGAGTGAGAGAGAGAGAGAGAGCAGTTAATCAACTCAAAATCAACTTCAAGCATGATGAAACGAACTCGCATCGATGAAGTCCAATTTGGCACGCGCACCGGCCCGGGACCTGGAGGAGGTGGCGGCGGCGTCGGAGTCGGAGTCGTCGGAAGTGGGGGCGGTGTCGTATCAGGTGCAAATAGCGGTACAACAAGTGTGGGCGTCAACACGGCTGGTGTTGGTGTTGGTGTTGGCGTTACCATTGGCACAGTGGTGCCAAATGCTCACAGCGCCACAATAAGCGGCATTGGATCGATACATCATCGGATATTGACGCCACAGCATGGCGGTGCACAGACCATTGCCTATTTGCCGTCCACAACGCCGACGGCAACGAATCTGAAAACAACGAGCAGCATTGTCGATAGCGCCAGCACTGGCGCCCAAACCAACGCTGTGACCGTTGGTGGCGTTGTCGTCTCCACAGGCAGCGCGGCCACACAAACCTTGCAGTATACCACATGTGAGTATATCTAACAAATCTATCTCTACACTGATTTATAATCTTGCATTTCTGTTTGTCTTGCGCAGCTTATAGCGTCGCTTCCATCCAAGCGGGTGGCACACTCAAGGCCACCATAGCCGACGGCATGGTAGGTGGAGTGGGAGCAGGAGTCGCAGCTGGAACTGCAGCTGGTGCTGGCGGTGGATCCCAGACGGTGTCGAGCAGCTGCCAGACGGGCACGATCCGGCAACGCACGATTAGTGGCACACAGACACAGAATGCCAGCAGTGGCAGCCTGACAACAACAGCACAGCAAACACAACCCCCAATACTACAGACACCGCCCAATGGGCCAGTTGGCGGTGCAGCTGGAGCTGGAGCTGGAGTGGCCAGTGGCAACAGTACACCGCCGCAGGGACAGGGACAGGCGGCGGGTGGCGGCAGCGCAGCGCCGCGTCTCAAAGTGGAGGATGCACTCAGCTATCTGGATCAGGTGAAATACCAGTATGCGGATCAGCCGCAGATCTACAACAATTTCCTGGACATCATGAAGGAGTTCAAGTCGCACTGCATCGACACGCCCGGCGTCATTGAGCGCGTCTCGACGCTCTTCAAGGGCCATGCGGAGCTCATCTACGGCTTCAACATGTTTCTGCCGCCCGGCTACAAGATAGAAATGCAACACGATGCTCTGGGCTTCTCCGTGCCCGTCGTCTCGATGCCCTCGCCACCTGGTGCACCCAGCAGCACCGGCACGGTCCACATGATTGCCGGCGCCGGCAACAGTCCGTTGGCGAGCAGCGTGAGCGCGCACACGACCCTGAAGTCATTGACGCAGGTGGGACCAGGTCCAGGTGCGGGTCCAGGTGGAGCAGCTGCCGCGGCGGCTGCAGCTGTGGCACAAATTCAAACGGCTGGTGCCGTCAATTTGATGACACATGGCGGCGCCTCGCTCACCCAGACGACGATCCACGCCCTGCAACCAGCTGCCGCTGCCGCTGCTGCTGCTCAGTCGCCTGGTGGACACGTGCACGTGACGAGCAGCTCGGCAGCAGCAGCACCACCGCCACCAGTTGCCGGAGGAGTTGGAGTCGGAGTCGGTGTTGGTGTTTCGGTCTCGGCGCATAACATCCCACAGAATTACTCGAGAGATCGAGGGGAGCAGCGGGCAACGATAACGCCAACGGGACCCGGCGGTGGCCAAGTGGCTGCATCTGTGCCGGCGCCAGGTGGTGCCAGCATTGTGATTGGCGGTGGACCACCGACGCCCAATTCGTTGAGTGAACTAAGCCCGCACGCGGGACCAGCTGCCCAGCACAATTTGCATCACATCCAGCAGGCGCATCAGTCCCTGCTCCTGGGCGAGGCAACGGGACAACAGAATCAGCCGGTGGAGTTTAATCACGCCATAACCTATGTGAATAAAATTAAGGTAAGCCATTGATTATCCACTTTGACAAGCAGACATTCATATTTCTCATTCTCTTGATCCTCGGCAGAATCGTTTCCAAAGCCAGCCGGCCAAGTACAAGAAATTCCTCGAGATCCTGCACGCCTATCAGAAGGAGCAGAAGGTGATGAAGGAGGGCAGCGGTGGTGGTGGCAGCACCTTGAACCAGGGCAAAATGCTCACGGAACAGGAGGTCTACACGCAGGTGGCCAAGCTCTTTGGCCAGGACGAGGATCTGTTGCGTGAGTTTGGACAGTTTCTGCCCGATGCCACCAATCATCAGTCGTCAGCGGCCCAATACATGTCCAAGTCGGCGCTCCACAATGATCATCACAACAAGCAGCAGCCGCAGCAGGGGCAACAACAACAACCACAGCAGCAACAGCGCACGACAACAACGGCAACATTGAGCGGTGGTGCCCACATCAGCATGTCCTCGGCCTCGCCGTCCCAAACAGTGCCCAACAGCGGCTCGCCGCTGCATCTGAGCAGCGGAGCGACGCTCTCGCAGATTGACAGCAGCAGTGCACACGCCCATGCCCATGTCCATGCCCATGCCGCTGCCATTGGCAACTTGTCGGCGGTGAACACGAGCGTGAGCATCAAATCCTGTGCCGTGCAGCAGCAGAATCACATCATTAGCAGCAGCAGCAGCAGCGGCAGCAGCATCTTTGAGAAGGAGTATCATGGACTGGGCCAACAACAACAACAACAGCAGCAGCAACTACAGCAGCAGCAGCAGCAGCAGCAACAACACCGTGGACTGCCGCCACATCATCATCTCTCCGCCGGTCAACCGACTGGTGGTCTGCGTGGCGCTGCTGGAGCTGCAACTGGTGGCATTGGCGCTGTGCTGGATCAGCGCAACAATCACCATGCCCAGAAGTACGTGGCCCAGCATCCGCATCAGAACATGTCGCAAAAGAAGTCGCCCAGCTACGGCGGCATCTCGAATGCCACTATGCCGCCGCATCATCATCATCTCAGCGACAATTCCCTGGATCGCAATTCACCCAATATCGCTGGCTATGTGACGCCCGCTCAGCTGCCGCCGGCACATCCGCACCACAATGCGCACAATTCGAGCAGCAATCGGCGACAGGCGGTGGATGACTTGGCGGCAGCATCGATTGCGGGTCCTGGTGCTGGTGCCGGTGCACTGGGCACGGGTGGACCGCCGCCGGCGAAGCGACCAAAGCCATATTGTCGGGATGTCAGCTTCTCGGAGGCGTCGCGCAAGTGCAGCATCTCGGATGCGGCGTTCTTTGACAAGGTGCGCAAGGCGTTGCGCAGTCCCGAGGTCTACGACAATTTCTTGCGCTGCTTAACGCTCTTCAATCAGGAGATTGTCTCGAAAACGGAACTTCTTGGTTTGGTCTCGCCGTTCCTGGTCAAGTTCCCCGATCTGTTGCGTTGGTTCACCGACTTTCTGGGCCCGCCCACTTCCGGTCAGATTGGTGGCGCCGGCTCAGCAGCTGGTGGCCTAATCGATGGCATGCCATTGCCGGCGACACAGCGTCAGGGCAGCAACAGCAGCTCCCATGATCGGGCGAGCAGCCATCAGAGCACGGACTATGTACAGGATGTGGACTTGTCGCTCTGCAAGCGACTCGGCGCCTCCTACTGTGCCCTGCCCCAATCCTCAGTGCCCAAGAAGTGCAGCGGTCGCACTGCCCTCTGTCGCGAGGTGCTCAACGATAAGTGGGTCTCGTTTCCCACGTGGGCCAGTGAGGATTCCACCTTTGTTACCTCACGGAAGACACAGTTTGAGGAGACCATCTACAGGTGAGTTTACTCCTTTCCATACCATACCTCTATTTTATGGCCCCTTAACACGTGTTTTCCTTGTATGTATTTTGTTACACCCGTTACGAGTCCGTTTGTCCGATCAACTGAACTTCAGTGACTTTAAGTGCTAGAGCAACTAGATATTTTCTTAACTTTTGACACGCATCTCCAGAGTTTTCAATATATAATTCTCTTTTAGATGCTGAACACTTCCTTCTAGTATTTTTTATCATTCAACTTAATTTCATCAAGATTGATTAGATATAACCATAGTTATGGCTGTTTAAAGTTCATAAATACATTTAAAGCGGCGGTGGGCACGCAGTGGCTCCGGGAGCAGAGGCTGCTTCCAGCTTAGGTAGACTCTAAAAGGGTTGTTTAAAGTACATTTAAATTGAATAACGGGTATCTTATAGTCGGTCACCAGCTCGACTATAACTCTTCTTACTTGTTCTGTTTATGTATTTTCCTTTCCTTTCCTTTCCTTTCCTTTCCTTTCCTTTCCTTTCCTTTCCTTTCCTTTCCTTTCCTTTCCTTTCCTTTCCTTTCCTTTCCTCTCCTCTTTGACTTTCTTTGTTTTGGTTTCTTGTTGCGTTTCGTTTCTGTTATCTGTTATCATTTCTGTTCTTTCTGGCTTTTGTTTATATTTTATGAATTAACGAATCAACCAAACGCTCTAAACAAAAGGAATATTCACAGAACGGAGGACGAGCGTTTCGAGCTGGATCTGGTGATTGAGGTGAACAGTGCCACAATTCGAGTGCTGGAGAATGTGCAGAAGAAGATGTCGCGCATGTCGCCCGAGGAGCTGGCCAAATACCATTTGGATGATCATTTGGGCGGCACATCTCAGACAATCCATCAGCGCGCCATTCATCGCATCTATGGCGACAAATCCGGCGAAATCATTCAGGGCATGAAGAAGAATCCCTCGGTGGCGGTGCCCATTGTGCTCAAGCGGCTGAAGGTCAAGGAGGAGGAATGGCGGGATGCCCAAAAGGTTTGCACAATGCAATAATCTTAAATTGTATTTTAACTCATGCGTTGTTTATTTTTATTGACAGAGCTTCAACAAACAATGGCGCGAACAGAATGAGAAATATTATCTGAAATCTCTGGATCATCAGGCAATCAATTTCAAGCCCAACGACATGAAGGCTCTGCGCTCCAAGAGTCTGTTCAATGAGATTGAAACGCTGTACGATGAGCGGCATGATCAGGAGGATGACGCCATGGAGGCGGCCGGGCCGCATCTGATCCTGCCCTACAAGGATAAGACCATACTGGACGATGCGGCCAATTTGCTGATACATCATGTGAAGCGTCAGACGGGCATCCAGAAGCAGGAGAAGCAGAAAATCAAACAGATTATACGACAATTTGTGCCCGATCTTTTCTTTGCGCCGCGACAACCGCTCAGCGATGATGAACGCGATGACGGTGAGCCGCCTATGCCTATACCCTATAATCTCTAATACCCTAACACACTTGACCCCCAAAACTCCAACTCCAAACACATTCATCTTGGCATAGAACGAAACTTTAATTAGTTGATTCATTTGCATTTTATCATTTTATATACATCTTCTGAAGGTTAATCGTGGAAATCTTTTTATGATTAACCTTTCATCAGAAATATTTTATTGAGTTCTGCATGAATAACAAAAAAGAAAAAACAGGGATCGCAAAATAATTTAACTTCAAATATTTTTTAAATGTTTAAATATTTTTTTTAAACATTTCAACTTGTATTTAAATTTTAAAATATAATTGACAATTAAGATCAAATTAAAAACGTTTATTATAAAAAATTGCAAGTGAAAAATATTTTCCAATAGACTTAAAATTAGTAGAATTATATTTTGACTTCTATGAATTTATTGGTTTCATTCATTTTTTTTTTTTTAATTATTCCTTTTACGATCCTTGTAATTAAATATTAAAATATTATATAATTGATAATTAATTAATAGAATTTTATTTTGACTTCTTTTAATTTACTGTTTTATTCATTTATGGTTTTTATTTTTAAAATTATTTTTATTACGATCCTTTAAAATTATCTCACAATTATTCGTGCAGCACTTTTTTTTTAAACACCTTTAACATTGCTTTCTTTTTTTTACTAACAAAAACCTTATAAAGTATGTAAATCTAACCAGCTTTTAAATATACACAATAAATTGTTAATTTTGAAGTATTTTTAACTTAGAGAATGTTTTTATTTTTTGTTTTCTTTTCTTTTTTTATATTTTTTGTATTCTTTCGAACTGAAAATGTTGCAAATTGCCAAATTTTTGCCGTTCCGTTTGCAATTTGCAATAATTAATTTTGTAATTTAACAACAACTGTAATTTGAATTGCATAAATTATTGACTAACCCACGAACAACAACAAATGGGGGACACCGCACCACCACCAACACCACCACCACAATTACAACCACACCGACTCAACGTATACACCAACAACGATCACCAACCACACAAACGAAACGATACGAAACGAAACCATTATCTATAGCCTTTCAATTTTTGGTAGATGACACTAAAATGGAGGTCGATTCGCCGCTGAGTCGCGCCCCCAAAGGCGTCGGCACGCCCAGCGAGGGCGCCTCCCCAGCACGCAGCAATGCGAGCAGCAGCGGCGGAGGCGCCACTAGCGTCAATGCCACTGCTAGTGGAACAGCAGCAGCTGTGGCAGCCATTAAAAAGGAGTCGGAGGAATTGACGAAAGCATTGTCCACGTCAACATCTGCAACAGCAACAACGACAGCAGCAACAGCAACAACATTGTCCGATGATGCAACGCCGTCGACATCAACAGCAGCTGCTGCGGCCGCATCTGCAACTGGCGGCATCGATGTCAAGGAAAAGGCCGAGTCCGATGAGGCAACAACAACGACAGCTAGTGCTGGCAATAAAACCAACAACAGCAACAACAATGTGTCGACAACTGGCGCCAGTCCAAGGCGAGCAGCTGAAGATGCAACAGGAGCAGCAACAACAACAGCAGCAACAACAGCAGCAGCAGCAGCAACAGCCTCTGGCAGCGATGTGACTGTCAAGCAGGAGCAGGGAGACTTTGCGAATCCTTCGCTGCTGCCATCGCATGCGCAGGGACAACGTGAGGTGAGTAGAGAGATTAGAATTGCACAGTTGGTCAAGAAGAAAAACATTCAGAAAGAATGACGCAGGAAATCAAACAGAATGCAACTATAAATAAGAAGAGAAAATTAAAGAGCAAAGAAGAAAAGGTTTTTTAATAATTTAGAAATATGTCATACTTCAACTAATTTGTAAATATTTTTAAAAAATTATAGAACGAATCGTATTCGCTGTTCTTTGCCAACAACAATTGGTACCTGTTCCTGCGCCTGCACGCCATCCTCTGCGATCGCCTGCACGTGATGTACGAGCGAGCGCGTCTCCTGGCCATCGAGGAGGAGCGGTGTCGTGTGAACCGGCGGGAGAGCACGGCAACGGCATTGAGACTGAAACCAAAGCCGGATGTCCAAGTGGAGGACTATTATCCGACGTTCCTCGACATGCTGAAGAACGTGCTCGATGGCAACATGGACTCGAACACCTTTGAGGATACGATGCGTGAGATGTTTGGCATCTATGCGTACATATCCTTTACACTCGATAAGGTAAGCTAAATACGCTGACCAAATTAGAAATTCTTAATCTAATTGAATCGAATCTCCTTGTTCTTTAGGTTGTTTCAAATGCTGTGCGACAGCTGCAGTACTGCGTCACGGAACGGGCCGCCCTCGACTGCGTGGAGCTCTTTGCCGGCGAGCAGCGACGCGGCAGCACCGGCGGCTTCTGTCGCGATGCCCACAAGAGCTACGAACGGGAGTTGGGCTATCAGCGGAAGGCCGAGAGCATACTCAACGAGGAGAACTGCTTCAAAGTGTACATTGTATGTGCCAACGATCAAACGAATCAACAAAGTGTTCCAACTAAACGTATTTCTTTACAGTACAAGATTGATTGTCGAGTCACCATCGAACTGCTCGACTCCGAGCCCGAGGAAGTGGAGAAGCCAGCGGCTGCGTTAAAGGCGCAAAAGTTTAGCAAATATGTTGAACGACTGGCGAATCCAGCGATGGGTGCCGGGGGAGGCGGAGGAGGTGCCAACAATGCTGCCACAGGCAACGACAACAACATGGACACAACGGACATCAAAACGGAGGAGGAAGAGGAGAACGCCGAGGTGAGTGAGCAATTCAACAAATAATTCGATAAAGAAAAAGAAGCGAAAAAAAAAAAGAAAAGAACAGCAGCAGCTTTATGTGTGCTTGAAGAGTGGTTAACCATGTTGTTTGTGTATTCTCTGTTGTGTTTATTTGTTTGTTTTGTTGTTGTTAAGTTTAGTTTACAATTTCACATCCTCAGTTACGACTCGAATGCTTTCCAATTATGGCTAAAATGGGCAGCAATTGCTACAAAGCTTCAATAGTACAAGTAATCGATAGCATTCGATAACATTAGATGTTTCCTTTTTCACATTAAAACCGTTTTGAACCGGTTATTAATCGATTATTTTTGAGTTTCAACTCTGAACTTCATGCTAAAAGCCCCTAGAAAGTAACGTATTATTGTACTAGTTACGAGTATATAGAGCTTAGTATTAAAGAGATCCATTCCATACATTCACTTTTAATACACGTCAATTAATTATAATTTTTTTTTTAATTATTAAGAATGTTGTATTTATTGACCCAATTAAAGACCATCGATACTGTGGTCCCAGGGAGAGTATTGTCTATCAATAAGTCGGTCAAATTTATTGTGCTGTACATATGTACATAATTACATACATATTGCTCCATTGATGTATTGCTTATCATTGTATATACATAGTTTATGTATGTTATTGTTTTTTCTTTTGTTTTCATCATCCACTTTGCCCACAAATTTTGATGTTTTCATTAGTCCGATTTTTTTTTATTTTGTTTTGATTTTGTGGGCCCAATGCGCTTTTCGCACACATTTTCTATCTTTCTACAACTTTCTTTTTATCGTTCTCTTTTCTTTCCGTTTCGTCTCTCATTTCAACATGCCGCCTACCAATCGCCCACATATCCGTATGCGAACCAAACAACAATAACAAAAATAAAAATACAAAACCGAAAAAAGAAAAATGTTCACTAATTAATGCTTTTTCTGCATTTTTCTCATTTTTTCCCACTTTATTTTATGTACCAGGTCAATTCCAAGGCTTGAAATAACAAAATAGTTTTGATAATTTCATTGAATAAGAAGAAGAAAAAGTCGTATTGCAAAATGAAATAGTAATAAATGAATTTGTTTTTTGAGATTAACCAACAACAAAAAAAAAACCCGCAACAGCAACAACAACAATACAGTTATCATCCAGTCACCCCCACCACATACCACACACCACCTGCACCACAAATACGTACAAGCACTCACACACCACTCCATCACACACAGACATACACATGAATAGACAACATTTGAATGTAAAATGTCGAATACCATAATTTATACATAAAAGCTTACATTATGTAAATTTTAGTACATACCCGAAACAAAACACACACACACACACATAAGTAATATGCATATGTATAAATATGTTAACTAGTAGTTTCTAAATAATGTTCATAGGCACGCATTTATTGCATTTATTTCTAATTTCGTTTTACTTTGCGTTCGTTCGTCTTAAAGTCAAGCCAGAATTACAAATACAATAATAACAACAACACATGCCCAGCAGCAGGTGAATGATGACGAGAGAGCAAAAGAGTGAGAAAGAGAGCAGAAGTGTGAGCTTGGGAGAGTAATGGGTGCAGTGTTTTTTTTCTGTTTGTGTCTGTGTGTCAATTGCAGACGATGATCGATTGCTGCATCGATGATACGTTATCGAAAACTGTGTTGGTTAAGGGCCAAAGTACTAGAGCAATCAACAAAAAAAAGACAACGTATAAATATAACAAATGAACAAATGTAAATAATGTTTGTATGTATGCATTGTATTTTATTATCGTGTAGTTTAAGTGTTCAGCGTAGCAAATTTTGTAAATTGACGATCGACAGTGACGTTGCGAGTGAGAGTGAGAGAGAGAAAGAGATTAATTTTAAATGACAGAATTGGGCGTGTTATATATTTAACAATTTTGTATAACTCCTCTACATATAAATATATAGAATGAAAACCAAACAACAAACAAAACATCAATTGTAAATCCAATTGAAATATATAATTGAAAGTAAACATTGCTTAGGCTCTGAGTTCTATTGGGGTTTGGGCTTATAATACTTATATACATATGTACATATATAATATGTAAAGTATATAGTGTATATGCTTTTAAGTTTAAAGCAAGGTAAGTTATGCCTTACATCCTACGCTATATGCATACGTATCCATTTGATTTACTTAGATTAATACACTATTTGTATTGCTCTCAGAGAGCAAAGAGAATTTGATGTTATATCGTTATCGTTATCGTTTTTTTTTTTTTCAAACTTTATTTGTGAATGTCGAATATTCTTATGTTTTGTCTTTTAAACTCAATGTGCGTGTGTGTGCTATGAATATGTGTCCAGTCTTTGGCTTTTTTTTGGCCTGGTACAAAAACACTATCAAATACCAGCAACACTTTTCCGCCCTCTGTGATTTTTCAGTTTCTCCTTGCCTCTGTTTATCATGTATTCGTCTACTGTCGTATAAACGTATAATAGTTGTCATTTTTAGTAATTTACACTCATACAAAGACACTTACACCTACACACACCCACTCACACAACACAAACACACACACATCTACATATAAGCTTTAAGTACTTGATTTCTATTAAATTGAGCATGTTGAATTGCATTTAAGAATTTGTTGTTGCTTCGCTTTGCGGCAAATGGAATTAATTGTGTGTCTCATTCTCGTATTTGCAGCTGGCGCGTGGGACACGTAAGGCGCGCTTCCTGTTGCGCAACAAGCGTCGATCGCAGCTGCACGAGGAGCAAGTGCGTCAACTCTTTGAACAGAAGCGCATCTGTGCCGGCAGCGGCGTTTCTGCTGCAACCGAATCAAATGCTGCAAATGTTGCAGCTCCTGTTGCTGCTGATGCAACACCAACGGCAACGGCAACGGCAACAACAAATGCCACTTCCACCAACATTAATAACAATAACAACAATAATAACAACAACAACAACAACAGCTGGAACAAACGTGCCCCAGAACGCTTGGGTGCACCACAACTGGGCCTGGCCGAGCAGTATGCATTCAACGATCGCGACGAGATCAGCACTAACGCCAGCAATGGACGCTGCTTTGTGACCAGCAAGAATCTCAATCTACTCAAATACGATGCAGTGCGTCGTGCCAAGAAGGTGAGTCTTAACTGTTTTTCTATTCTTAATTGATGATTCTAATCACTGTTTACCAATTCTTCTTTGAACAGAGTCATTGCCGTGTCACGCAGGCCAAGTACACGCGCTTTCAGAGCTATGTCAACAAGTGGCTGCAACAGCACGTCAGCGAGCAGTTGCAACAGCATTGCAGCGACTGGCTGCTGGGCAAGACGCCGGAGCAAATCAATGCCAGCGGCTGGGGCGCCACAAGTAAAACCAAATCGTTGCAGCAGAAGGATACGTCAAAGACGCCGTATCGCATCTACACGCGCTACAAGGTGCAACAATCGGGCAGCAGCAGCAACATCTCTGCTGCAATAGTTGCTGCAGCAGCAGCAGCAGCAGCTGCAACAACAGCCACAACAGCTACAACGCCAGCAACAGTTGCAACAGCAACGGCAATTGTGTCAACAACACACTCGGTTGCCAACAATGTCACGAGCAGCAGCAACAACAGCATCTTGAACGCCGATACGACGACAACGGCAGCAAATGCACCACAACAACACTGCAACAGCGCTGCAGCAGCAGCTGCTGCTGCCACAGTCGGCAGTGCAGAGTCGGGATTGCAGCAAGTGCGACCCATGGAAAGCTAACCGACAGCTGTTGTTGCCGCCTGGCCAAATGCATTCATGTGAAGCAAGTCTCACTGTATTCAAAGTGTTAATATATTTAAATTGTGATAGCAGTTCCTGGACACGTTGCAGACGGGGACGAGGCCGAGGCCGAGGCCAGCTAGCCCATGGCTAAATCCGGGCTTCAATTGGCTATATAGCATAGAACGCAATTGATAAATTGGCAACACAACACAAATCAACTGGATTCGGATCATCGCTCTCACTTTTTCACTTTGTACAAAAGTCATTTAAATTATAGGCGTAGTATTGCTCCTAATAAGAATTTTGATAGGCTTACTACAACATCTTGAGTATCGTTAACTGTTAGTTTATTATAATATGGCAGCGTTTCTAGTTAATAAGCGATCTATACACACACAAGCTTCGAGTGTTTGTGTTAATTAAGTTAATATCAAGCGTCTGTTTAGCATTAAGATTTTATGAACACAACACACACACAACTTTTTAGTTTTACAAACATTTAACGTATTTTTATACAAAACAAACCTTGTACAATTCCTTGTGAATACTATTGATTATATGCCTAATTATAAGTTTATTCTAAGTTGTAAAAAAATCAAATGAGCTAATTAAAAAAACGTATCAAAAATGAAATTGAAATTTAACAACTAAACTGGGATTTAGGAAATGAGAGTAATGGAAATAGAAGTGACTAAATTGATATATTTTGAACATAAAAGAACTCATATACAGTGGCGGACAAAGAAAACCGAACACCGTATAAGTGGGGCTTTGGAGTTTTTTTTAAAGTGTTAATTTATTCGACCATAGGCAAAACGTACGAGGCCTGGGAACCGTTTGAATGGTACAAAAATGTCCTTAACCCATTAAGTACCCATTGAAATTGTCGAACTTTTGTAAAAGTCTACTTTCGAAACTTTTATCCTCGGGCTCCAACAAAAAATGTTTGTTTTACAAAAAAATTCTTGAAAGAATTCTAATATTGACATCAAAAAATAATTTCAAAAATCTCATCGCTAGTATTATTTCAATTTTTTTAAAACAGCAAAAAGTGACTATTTTAACCCCTTTCTCCACCTTTTCATACAAAAAGTAGATTAAGAAACAATTTTCAAAAAATTATGAATAAGCATATAAAAACAGTTTTTATTGGGCATACAAATTTCTTCGTCCAACATACTTATAAAAGCTGTGCCGTTTTGGACGTTAAAACAGCACGAATATTCGAATAATACACATAGATACAGATAGCTGGCTTCAATATAGTCTGATCAAAAATCACTTGTAGATGAAATCGCGTCGCGTTATAATGCCGGCAATGCGATTCTCATTGTTGATGACCAGCATATGACGTAGTCCCAAGGCACGGAAGATGTTGAAGATTTTGGGCACGGAATCATGCTGGCAAAGGAAATAATAATTTAATGAACAGATCAGCAATATTTACTTTGGTATATTTACCATATTGACGCGTACTGGAGATGGATTCATGAACATGGACAGATCCACCGTGTAATTGATTTTCCTGTCCAAGGGACGCACGCTCTATAAGTTAATAATATAAGTTAACTACATATAATTAGTGATTGGTAAGTGTGATAGTTGCCTTAATGGAAGGATATCGCGGATAGACATCGCGAAATGTTTGTATTGTTGTTTCTGGCAGCCAAAAACGTTTGTTCTCCACGTACAACGACTTGAGCAGAATGACAATCAGTTGGGAGCGCAATATGATGCCACAGACACGTCCCTCAGAGCGACGATCCTGCAAAGAAACGATGGAATTAGACGATGCTACTCAAGACATGAAGAGTTCACTTACATCCGCAACGTCGTCGACCACTGGGAATCCATTGTGATGGCATCTGCGCAGCATTTCGTAGATGTAGTGAGCGCTATCAACCAGCTTGATGCAGACAACTGGTTTGCTCAGTATCTCGTTGGCCGTGAGTCCTTTGTACTGCGGCAATGGCTCCCACGGCAACATGGGCACATTGTTCACCTCGATGACCGTGTCGTAGATGCCGTCATTGAAGTAATCTCCCACCCATTTGGCGCTGATCAGAGCTATGATCAGTGGAAAGAAGAATGATGTCTCAATGCCCGTTGTCTCCATGAGGATGACCGACAAACTGATGGTCATGCGCAGCACACCGCCCAAATTAGCAGCGGCGCCAATGAGCGCATATTTCCCAGGATGCAGGAATTGCTGCAAGTGTTCAACAGATTAAAGGCAAGAAAACGGAATGCTTGAGATTTAACCTACTGCGGCGGGAAACAGATAGAACAACAGCATGGCAACGAGTCGTCCCCAGGCGGCGCCCACCAGAGCCGTGGGTATAAAGACGCCCAGGGAGACGTTGAGACCAAAGGTGGCACACGACAGCACATAATAGACGAGTGTGAACATGGCAAGCGTGAGTATTTGATGAGAGCCTATAAAAAGAAAAGTTAAAATAATTATACACTAGTAAACCCAACTGTAAAAATTACTGTTACCTCATACGAATTGCGAAACTTTTTTAAGGAATTTTAAAAAAGAAGAAAAAAAAACCAAGATTAAAATTTTAAGAATCCAAAGTTGGGAAAAAAAAAGTTAGGAATCATAAATTAGGAATTTCAACTAAGGAAAATATTCAGAGTACAAAATTTAGGAAAACAATAATTGGGAAGAGTATCTTTGGTTTTCCTGTCATTGGAGATAGGCCCGAAAAAAAAACAATCAAAATATAAAATGCAACTCAATACATTCGACCAACACAAAGATGAAAAGATTGTTGATTTTTTATATAAGGTGGCACACAATCTATATATATAAAACTCTTTGTCCTGACTGACTGACTCACTGACTGACTCACTGACTGAGAATCAACGTGTAGCCCAAACGGTAAAAGATAGAAATTTGCACACAACATAGATGAGATAATTTCATCGTGCAATAAGACGGCGTTTTGCGAAATTCGACCTGTAAGTGGGTCAAAATCAAGGTCAAAGGTCACAGAATTGCTTAGTATGAAAAACTTTTTTGTTTCTTAAGATATCCCAACCAAACTCACAGATTATATGTTTGTTACTGTCTTTTACATTCTGACTAAATTTGGTCAAAGTCGGGTGACTATATCATATGGCTGCCATAGGAACAATCGGATGCAAAATAGCCTTTAGTATGAAAAACTTTTTTGTTTCTTAAGATATCTCAACCAAACTCACAGATTGTATGTTTGGGACCGTTTCTTACATTATAACCAAATTTGGTCAAAGTCGGGTTACTATATCATATAGCTGCCATAGGAACAATCGGATGAAAATAACCTTTAGTGTGAACAACTTCTTTGTTTCTTAAGATATCTCAACCAAACTCACAGATTGTATGTTTGGGGCTGTCTCTACCATTCTGGCCAAATTTGGTCAAAGTCGGGTTACTATATCATATAGCTGCCATAGGAACAATCGGATGAAAATAACCTTTAGTGTGAACAACTTCTTTGTTTCTTAAGATATCTCAACCAAACTCACAGATTGTATGTTTGGGGCTGTCTCTAACATTCTGGCCAAATTTGGTCAAAGTCGGATTACTATATCATATAGCTGCCATAGGAACAATCGGATGCAAAATAACCTTTAGAATCAAAAACTCTGTTGTTGTATGAGATATTCTTAGAAAACTCACACATTAACTCTTCTTGCGAAATTTTGAATTTTCCTCAAATTTAGCTTTTTTCCGCCAAATTTAGCTTTTTCCCGCCAAATATGGATTTTTCCCGCCAAATCACTAAATCTGACTTTAAGCTAAAGGAAGAAGAAACATTGAAACCGCGGACAGCGGAAGTTGAATATTTCCGTTTTTTTTTACAAAAA
>JBAMBL010001422.1:0-15185 GCA_037043405.1 Drosophila subquinaria
TATCCAAACAGATCACAAGCAAAGACGAACAAATCACAACGGGTTCACATCAATATTCGAGTATGAGCGTGCACTTCTTACCCGTTGCAGTTCTCTGATGCATATGTATGTCTATGTAAATGTATCTAGATACATATGTATCTATTAAGGCTGGCGCAAGACCTTGCAGCCAGTCAGCCAAATGTAACCAAATTGAACATGCTTATTGACTTTAACTGCGCTCCAAAGCGGAAAATCATTAAGATACATGTGTAACTAACTCAACACATACATCTAAGCATCTTTACATACATACATATAAAAGCGCATTTGTATTATCTTTGTATGTTTGTATGTAAATACATACGTGCATAGTTTTTTTTGTTTTTTTATGATTACTTATGTGGAAAAAGTGAAATTTCGCTGTTGAGCGCCACGAAGAAGCAGCCACTCAAAACGAAATAAAAGCTAAACATCAAAATCAAAGTGAAGCGCGCATAACATTCACCTGAAATGAAATGGAATAAAATGAAATGAAATGAAATAAATAAATAAATAAATACTGCCAAATCGCTGACCACATAACATATCCAAACATACTCACACACAAACACACACACACTCTCAAATTCACAGAGCTTTGAAATATATCCGTTTTATTCAGGAGAGTGGACAGCGGAGAGCGGAGAGAGCGCACGCGTGCGTAAGAGAGAGTGCGTGCGTGGTGTCTGTTAGTTTTTTAGTACAAAGCCCTTGATCAAAGAGCAAAGAGAGCAAACAAAGCGTAGAGCGTGCAGTTGGTGAATGTACCGTTTAAATCAGCGGTGGGCACAAAATCTGAACTCGGGAGCTCTACAACAACAACTACAACAACAACCCTTTTCGCATCTACCTACTTTGTCGATCACCCAAATAATGTGCGAGCAAAAAAAAAAGGTCTTCGGCGCGGCGCGTAGCGATGTCAGCGCGCACACACTGCGCCTTTACAATGTTGTTGTTGTTTTATTGACGGTCATAAATTTTAAGTGTCAAAAATGCCTCGACTCGAGCTGCGAGGCTCGCGAGCTGTGCCTGCATTGTTGTTGCTACGGTCATAAAATGCCTCGATCGACTCGAGCTGCTTGTGCGTTGTTGTTGCTAGCTAGCTCGCGAGTTAACCGTGCATAATTGCTTTTATGACGGGCTGCTTGTGTGCGACTACACGGCGCCGAATAAAGTTGGGAGAAGCCGCATAGCTCCCAGAGCCCATGCTGCCCTCCGCTGGTTTAAATGACTCATTTCCAAGTTGCGTGCGGTGCGACAATTGTCGCGCTTTGTCTGCCGAGACTCCCCCTCTCCCCACAACTCTCCCTTCTTTACTGTCATCATCTTGCTGCTTTCGCAATAATAACAACAAAACTGACCTACTGCCGAGATGGAAGTTGAAATTGTCACTAAGACATGTCATTGACGCTATTGTTTAACAAAAGAAAAAAATTGTTTAAATCACTTTATTGTATGTATTATCAAATGCAACAAAAACAATAGCAGTAGCAGGTAGCAGGTAGCATAAGTGGCCGCAATATTTGGCAGGCAAGCGAGCCAAGAAAATAAAAAAGTCAAATTAAACACAAAATTGTCAACAGCTTGATTGCTGTTGTTGTTGTTGCTGTGTCGTCGCTTACTTTTTGGCCGGGCCAGTGTCAGCAGCAGCAGCAACAAAAATTGGGTCAGGGTAATTGTTTACACTAAGTAGCTGCTGCTGCTACTGCTTCCATTGCTGTACTTGTTGTTGTTGTTGTTGTTGTTGTTGCTGTGTTTGTGCAACACTTAAACGCAGTGAAATTATGCGGCGCGCCGCAAACTGCTGCAAGTTAACCAAGCTCTGCTGCTGCTGTGCATGGCAATGACGGATCTCTTCACTTCTTCTCTCCACTTTCAGTTCGATTCTCACTCTCTGTCGTCAGTCTGTGGAGACTGGAGATTGCAGATTGGCAACACTCAGCACTTTATTTGCTATAGTAGAAAGTAAGTTTCTATTGAAGTTGCGATTCTGTGTAAGTTTAAGTGCACAGCAATTTCACGCTAAGGCCCCAAACAGTTGTTAATTAAACTGCAGCAACAACAAACAATAACAACTACAATACAGTGAAAGAACCATTAAATGTTTTCAAATGAAAACAGCACAAATTATGCTTAAATATCAACAACTGTTAACTGTTGACATTTGCTGGAAGAATTCGAATGAAAAAATAACTAAATGGAAACTGATACTAAGCTCAGATTTTTCTATGTGCAAATAAGGTTTTTTTTTATAAATATTGAATATATATTTGATGTAAAATGCATAGAAATTACTCTTTAATTTGTAATTATATCTTGGAAACAATTTATATGTTCATGGAATTTACTCGCGAGGTTTACAAATAATAAAAGCATTTCAAAATAATCATAGCATAGTCTAGGGCGCAATCTTAGCAACTGTTTTAAAATGAAGTAAAGTTGATAATGAACAGCTTTTCGAACTGTGCAATCTTTAACCACATTGATTTTAATCAAATACAGATAAGTGCAGCTGGTTAGCGAAACAGGTCGTACCAGTTGTAGTGTGTTGTTGTGTGTTGTGTTTTGTAACATTCCCCAAGAATTCCCTCAGATAATTTATATAAACATTTAAACAGTGGCGCAGTTCCATTGAAATCGATGTTCGTTGTTACGCCTGGTTGGATCCGGCTGATCAGGCAACAAACAACAAAACAGCTTGTTGCAATCAACTCTTCAAGTTAAGCCTGACTTCTAATCGAAATTAAAACTGAAAATTCAATTGCACATCATCAATATACATACATATGTACATACAGTTATGGAAAAAATAATAGAAACGACAGGGCTGCTCACATTTGAGACCAAATATTTCGTTTCTGGAGCAAATTTCATCCATGAAAACCAGTGTACTTGGTTTCAGGATAACAATGCTCTACTTTGGATACCTTTTTGGGCCTCTTTCGTAAGAATTATAAACAGTGTATACTGATTTGTAGAAAGACCACGATTTTGTCTTGGAAAAAATAATAGAAACACACTAGAATTTTGATATTATCTTGTTTCTTAAAACTTGAAATCGAGTTATATAGGTATCATTTCATGAACTAACTATAGAAGAAGACATTAAATAGCTTTTTTTTTGGATCCCGTTCTGCTTGTTGTTGTTATTCGCTTCATAATGGGTGGTGGCGTTCATTGTACCGTTATTGAAAGAAAACATATTCTGAATCTAAAAAATAAAGACAACTCAATCTCAGATATTGTTACAATTCCTAATATTTATAAAAAAAATGTTTTCAACGGGTTACTATAAATAAAAACCAAAGACACGCAGTAAAAAAGCTTGCACCATAGGGTAAATTCGACAACCTCCTTGTCCGAAAATCAAAAAAAAGTCCCTCTCTCTCATCGGAAGTTCTAAAAAATGAGTTAAATGCGTCTGTCAGTAGTCGAACTATAAGAAATAGAACGATTGATGACGGTTTCAAAAGCCATATGGTTAGAAAGGTACCATACCTTA
The DNA here is from genome assembly GCA_037043405.1 of Drosophila subquinaria. Classification (NCBI taxonomy): domain Eukaryota; kingdom Metazoa; phylum Arthropoda; class Insecta; order Diptera; family Drosophilidae; genus Drosophila; species Drosophila subquinaria. The sequence goes on from JBAMBL010001422.1 coordinate 3,524, forward strand.
GTAAAAAACACATCAGCAACCGGGAAAATTTCGCGCAGGTGCGTTTCCTGCCTCCAAGTTGAAAAAATATGTTGTTGTTAGACGAAACTAAGATCAATTTGTTTGAATCTGATGGGGAACCACATGTTAGGCCCCATAAGAATACTCCCCACGACCCAAGGTGCTCAACTATAACGTTTGAGTATGGAGTTAGAAACATAATTTTGTAGGGATGCGTTTCTCATTCTGGTGTTGGTCCATTACATTGGATAAGGGAAAAAATGAGTGCCTCCCAGTATGTCAATATACTCGACAGTATAATGCTACCTTATGCTGAAAAGGAAATGCCTTTAAAGTGGGAGTTCCAGCAGGATAATGATCCAAAACATTATTCAAAGCTGGCCAAGAAGTGGTTCCTTGACAGTAAAGTTCCCCTAATGGAATGGTCTTAACAGTCACCAGACCTAAATCCCATAGAGCATCTTTGGGGGATGTTAAAGAAAAGGATTGGGGGCTATAAACCCCAAAAATAAGGATTATTAGTTGAAAAAAGTTAAATCCGAATGGTACTCCATTGATCCATCGATTTGTGCCAAACTGGTGGACTCCATGGATCGTCGACGTTTCGGAGTCACTAAAAGTTGCGGTGCTACAACCGAATAGTAAAATTAAAGGTTAATCTTTATGCCTTTATAACTTAAAAAATGTTTTTCTTAACTTTGGGCGTTCCGTTTCTATTATTTTTTCCAGGCCTTAAAAATTAAAAAAAAATTTTCTGCTATATTAAGTTTTTTGAAAAATATTATTTTGTTATATTTTGATAAACTACTGGATAGGCTTTATATAAAAAATATGAAACTTAAGAAAAAAAATGTTCATTGAACAAAATTTTAAAAAATACGAAAAAAAAATGCCGTTTCTATTATTTTTTCCATGACTGTATATATAGCTACAAGTACGAGTTGAAGCTAACGTATATACTTATTATTTGTGCCCAGTCAAAGTCAATTTGGCATTCAGTGGCCAAAGCAATTTGCTGCTTGATTTATGGCCCATACAAAGCGGCTCAATGATGGGCCCTCAATGATAATGTCGCCAAAACAAAATTTAAAAAATGAGAAAAAAATATAAAAAACCGAAAGCAAATTGAAAAAATGTATAAATAATTATTAGTTAATTACTATTCAATACGCGTGGACATGGACGTGGTTCAAAGTGGCCTTTTGGCGTCACTAACTGTTGTATGTGTCGATCATTTCTGTATCTGTATCTGTAACTCTGAGCATTTGTATCTGTATCTGTATCTGAGTAGCAGCGACCTTCAGAGCGCACTAAACTCTGCGAAATACACAAGCAAACTCATCTCATTGTGAGTGCGTATGTGTCTTTAAGTCTATAAGCTCAAAGTACAATGCTCGAAATGATCAACTGTTGATAGACATGCAGATACCCTGTTAGCAACTCTGATAAAAAACTTCAGCTCAGACTTGACTATCAACTCTAATGACTTTGTTGCTTTAATTAGGTTGAATAATAATTGATTCCTTTCTTTTCAACAACTGCTAGACTGTTGAATATCCTGTCTCATCAATTCCTGTGCTGTCGCTGCCTTTATCAGACTCCCTTTTAACAATTTTATGGCTACAGGGTATGCTTAAAAACATAAAGATAAACGAGCTAAATGCATAAACTTATAGCTGGTTTCCGTGACATGGTCAAGTGGTGTTTAACCGCAAATAAACACAAACCGTCCGACACGAAGATATGCGTTTCCAAAGCGTACCTCAAACGTGCCTGTAAACCAAATTGCAATGCACCTTACCATAGCAACAACTACAGATACAGATACATATGTGTATCTGTATCTATGTCTAGATGCGTTATCGTGTGCATCTAGTTTGACGTGATATTAAATAACAGAGCAGAGCAGAGACAGGCCTAAAATGCTCACACAACTCTCGAAACTGCATTTCATTGATTGCATAAAAGTCTCGACTCCAAAGATTTGCTTAACTACGAAACTAGACAAATTGATATATGGACAACTTGACGCATTGACAATTAAAATCTTTTAAAATTAAATTTTTTCGTAGATTTTTTCTATTGTTTCGTGAGGCGCCTGCAAATGGTTGTCGAATGAATCAAATTTTGAATGTTTTTAATGTATTTTTATTGTGCCTTTTGGCTGCAATTGTCAATAATAAAGCAGTTAACAAGCAAGCAGGCAAACAGGCAAAACGCTTCATCGAAATTATGGCCCAACAATAGCCCTGGCCTCGGTCAAGGTGTTTGCCAAAATTATAAATATACAATTTTTCAGTATGTTTTTTTATTAATATCTAAAAAACGTATATGAAAACTGTTCGCATGTCTTAGCCTGGCCATTAAAAAAAACGTTCAAACGTTTTGGCATAAATTTTAAATTGCTCGACTCTGGGGACTTTGTGACGGAATCAAGAGTCGTTGTTGTTGTTGTTGTTGTTGTAGTTGCTGTTGTAGTCGCAGCTAAAGTTAAAGTTGGAGTTAAAGTCAAAGTCGGAGGTTAAGCGAGTTTACATTAGTATCTAGTAACTCAATCTGTGCCCTTTGGTTGGCTTATTGTCAACATTAATAGCAACAATAAGCAACAACAATAGCAATTAGTAATTGCCTTTAGCCTGAGCAATTATTTAAAAGCCTAAAAAGCAAAGCAAAATTCGAAAAACAAAAGCAAAATTTATGGAATAACTCTTAACAAAAGTTAAAAGTTTCAACGTGTGTGCTGACTTGGCAAGGTTCTTAAAATCGACAATAACAATAAATAGCATAACAAAAGATTGTATATCACTTTTGTCTAAATTACGAGTCACACATTACACACACAAAAGCCCAAAGAGAGTGTTGTCAGAAAGCGTCGCGAAAAATTGTCTCTGATAAATCAAGTAAAGACAAAAGCAACAACAATTCAAGAAATAAACACAACAATTTCAAAGACAACACAAGGTTAACACGCCCAGAAACGTGTCTTGGGGTATTTTCGGGGGCTCTGGCGCTTCTCTCTTAACAAGTTTCAATTTGTCGCAGCGATTGCTACACTTTTGCTTTTTTGTTTTTAAAATAAGCCAAATGTTTCTACATTAATAACAATAAAATGCTCAACATTTGCATTATCATCATCATCACCAACTTCATTATTTTTTTATTAACTAGAGTCTAGAGCTCTGCAATTTTTGCCCGGCAATCAACTGTCAAGACGAAAGATCATATTACATACTCATATCTCATTTTACAAAACATTCCACGCATTACTTTCGCACTAAAAATGTCCAGTTTATGATTGTCAGGGATACAGAAAAACGAGTCTTTTTAATTGATATTGTTTTGTTATATTTTATAAAATTTTAGTTGAAAACCCGAAGGCGTTTTACACGTTGCCAACATGAACGGACCTAAACACAAACTCTGCACAAAATTATCCAGCACATATCTGCGAAAATGGTGTAAGTAGAGCGTTAAAATCTAAATTTAAGAGAATTATGTAAGGAAAAGATCAATTCGTGAGCTGCAGTTAGTGTAAGTTAGCTGCAGCCAACTTAACAAGTGGCTTTCTTTACTGTAAATTAGCTGCAGCCAACTTAATAAGGGCATTTCGTTATTTGGCATTGCCAGATAGTTAAGGAATCCTATTCTCTTTAGTTTAATTCAGGGAAGTAGCCAAATCATATAAATTATACAATCTATTCATTAATTATACAATAATGACTTTTTTATATAAGAATCCAGAAGATTTCCGTGTTGTATTGAATAGGAATTGAATTATTTTGAAGCCATTGGCTAGTCAGAAACTATTAGCTGTTATTTTCTATGACTGGTTATACTGGTATTTCAATTTGGAATTCTAATTGATTCCGCGCTTGGTATTACACACATATTATATGCTAAAAGCCAAGCTTCGGTCTGACATTGCGTTGTTTTATCAAGGTCTTTACACAAAACTCCAGAGACTTATTCAGTTAGCGAGGCACATCGTTGTTTACCTGCCTCTAGAGCTAATTTTTTCACACATTCCCGGGTGATTCACACACTAGAGGCTTATTGCGTTCTGAAGTTTCATAAATTGGCGAATGTAATTCAACTTATATTTATAGATCAATTGATGCCTAGAGTTTCAATGACAGGAATGATTATAATGATTGGAACTTGAAACTGGGTTATCATGAGCTTTAAAATGATTGCTGTCATTTAATGAAATTGTTATGAAGCCAACTTTCAGGTTGAATCTAATTAAAGCAATTCTTTAATTTATGCATTTATTCAATCAGATGATTAATTGCTAATTGCAGGCTGTTTTCAATGAAATTACTGTATAAATAGAATTAATTATCATAGAGAGAGCGCAGCTTCTAAAGGTTGAAAGATCAACTAATTGAGTTTTATGTAAGAAAGCAACGTTTTGGCTACAACCTATTCTAACACCTCTGGCCCTCAGACTTTCAAACTGAACCCAATTTGTTTCGATTCTATGGCCCATTAACCGAGTTCAGTCAAACAGAAAACGTGCTGTGGGTGCATGATTAGATTTGGTTTTTCCGGGCGGCGTATGACTCAATGGAGTGTAGTTATAGTGAATCTATCGATCTTATGTATTATCGATATATCTAGCCAACGAAAGATCTTGGAAGGAATAGATATTGCCAATGGTAGATCTAGTAAGTGTTTAGTAACCAATTACTTTAGGAATTGATCTGGTAAACAATAAATCTATAGAGCTAGCAATAAAAAATAATATAGCAGGCGATTGATCTGGTAATTGATCTATCTAGTATTTAATCGATCTAGATTATTATAAATATAGTAATCTAATAAGCGATTGATACAATTATTGAGGCGATCGGTCTAGTAAGCGTTTCGTATTAAACTAGTTATTTGCCGATCTAGTAATCTATGGATGTAATAATCGATCAATTTATCAAATGTTCGATATGGAGAACAATCGAAGATCGATAGACTGATATACTAATCGATAAAAATAGTAATAGACTGGCCATTTTAAATTTGTTAATATTGAAATATTATCGATAAGTTCGTATATCGATAGTCATATTTATCGATAACATATTTTCTTAACGTATTTCATTTAAAATTTACTTGCGCATTCACAGGGATCACAATCGCAATTGGTGCTATTCTGATAATTGGCGGCGTTTTGGTGGCCTGCCAATTCACCGCGCTTGTCAATGTGGTCGTTGATAGGATGATAGCGCTGCGTGTGGGAACCAAGACCTTTGGATGGTGGGCCAAGCCGCCGGTGGAGCCGCGCATCAGTTTGTATGTGTACAATGTGACAAACGCCGACGATTTCCTCAGCAATGGCTCCAAGGCCATTGTCGATGAGGTTGGACCCTATGTTTACAGGTAAGTGCCCTCTCCCTTCCTCCCTCCCACTAACTGAAAGTAAATGCTGCAATTTTGCATATAGCGAGACATGGGAAAAGGTGAACATTGTGGAGAATGACAATGGAACGCTGAGCTATAATCTGCGCAAGATTTACAAGTTCCGCGAAGATCTGTCCGTTGGACCCGAAGACGATGTGGTTATTGTGCCCAACATTCCCATGCTGAGTGCCACCTCACAGAGTAAACATGCAGCCAGGTGAGTTTTCAATGCCAAATTCCCTAATGAATTCAAATTGAACTTGAACTTGGATTCCTTCAGATTCCTCCGCTTGGCCATGGCCAGTATCATGGATATATTGAAGATCAAGCCATTTGTGCAAGTCTCAGTGGGTCAATTGCTGTGGGGCTATGAGGATCCCCTGCTGAAGCTGGCCAAGGATGTGGTGCCCAAGGAACAGAAGTTGCCCTACGAGGAGTTCGGTCTGCTCTATGGCAAAAATGGCACCTCATCGGATCGTGTGACGATCTACACGGGCGTCGATGATATCAATCATTACGGCATCATTGATAGGTTCAATGGCAAGACGCATTTGCCCCACTGGACCACGGACAACTGCAATCGCCTGGACGGCACCGATGGCTCCATCTTTCCGCCCCACATCGAGAAGAGTCGCATCCTGGAGGTCTACGACAAGGATCTGTGCCGTCTGCTGCCCTTGGTGTTCGAGAAGGAGGTGATGACCTCTAACGAAGTGCCCGGCTATCGTTTCACACCACCCGAGTGGGTATTCGCCGATGTCGACAGCCATCCCGACAACATGTGCTACTGTCCAGCCGGCAAACCATCCTGCTCCCCCAACGGACTCTTCAACGTGTCACTCTGTCAATACGGTAAGCTAGAAATTAAAGAGATTTTTTTTATATATTTATAGTAGTAGTAGTAGTAGTAGTAGTAGTAGTAGTAGTAGTAGTAGTAGTAATTTCGAAAGCTAATTTAAAACTAATATTATAAAATAATAAATTAAATTGACTGAAGAAAATAACAAGCGAAAAAGGCTATAGTAGAATTCCCAGATATAGGATACTCTTCAATTATTCAAATAAATAAAAAAAAATTGTATTGCATACTTTTGGGCACTTACATTGCCTGAAACTTAAATCAGCAATAACCACTTTTCTATTTGTTCGATCTTGTTGAGATTTAGAATAATAGCTAATAATAGTAGGTAAAGTTAATTACCAAAAACAAAGTAAACATAAGACACCTAAGTCGAACTCACAGCCCAGGAAGATCAGAGATTTACCGGAGCTGATGAAAAAGAGAAGATTTAATAAGGAAGCGGTGGAGATATTTTTTCAAATTAAATGAAATTTGAAATTTGTCAATATTTTATAATCTTCTAATTGAATTCCTTATAGATTCACCCATTATGCTGAGTTTCCCACATTTCTATCTGGCTGATGATAGTTTGAGGACTCAAGTTGAGGGCATTTCACCACCCAAAAAGGAGGATCATCAGTTCTTCTTCGATGTGCAGCCCGTAAGTGTTTCATATACTGATTTCTAATCCAAATTATAATATTCTGTTCTTCTTTTAGAAAATGGGCACCACATTGAGTGTACGGGCTCGCATTCAGATCAATCTGGCGGTCAGTCAGGTGTTTGACATCAAGCAGGTGGCCAACTTCCCGGACATCATCTTTCCCATCCTGTGGTTCGAGGAGGGCATCGATAATTTGCCCGACGAAGTCACGAATCTGATGCGATTCGCTGAAACCATTCCGCCCAAAATCCGTGTCGGTCTCATTGTGGGACTCTGTGCTCTGGGCGTGGCATTGTTGGTCCTGTCCACCTTCTGTTTGATCCGCAACTCGCACAGGCAGAGCACACTGCATCTGGAGGGCTCCAATTATCTGGCCACCGCCCAGGTGGACATGAACAAGAAACAGAACAAGGACAACACTCCCAGCAATCCAAGATATTGAGATCTGAGATCGACGATCCTTGGTTTTTTGTCGCTTAGGGCCTTTGGGCATTTTTAGTTTTAAATACAAAATTTTAGCTAGTTACGCAAAATGCGGATGCAACTGCTGATGTGAAGACGCGGATGCGGATGCGGTTGCGAATGTGTTGTAATCTAGAACAAAATGGAGCTGGGAAGACTTACATGTATACGTGTATGTACTTATTGTATATTGTATATGTTTGGTAGAACCTCGTTATTAAGTACTTAACTTTAATCATTATCGAACTTTCAAAGTGCATTAGCTGATAGTCTGTCCAACGGTCGTGATCAATATAAGTCTCAAAAAAAAACCATTAATAACTTGGCCAAAATCTTAACAAACACAAAAACGAGAAAAGATTAAAAAACACAGATTGTGCGATATTCCAAATAAGTCACAAAAGTTCTACCTGAAGTTCCGTCCCCGCATTTGAATGTGCTTGATTAGACCTTAAAGAAATGGATTATTTACGAATATGAATATGGACTGGCGAACTTCCCGAACTAAAATCTATCCAACAATAATATAATATAATATCAGAAATATAATAAGAATATAAATATATATGTAAAACTAATGTATATCGTATCTATATCTGTACAATGTATATGACTCTAATGTGTACAATAAATTACGCTATTATTTTAATTAGGCACATAAAAACCCCAAACGCATTCCTCTTTAATCAATTTTACTCGTCAGAGACCATCTATGGAAATTTTAATGATATAATCGCTTGAGATACCATATATTTAATGTATCTAAGCGATCAGTTGCCTTTGTCACAATATTTTGGTAGCAATAAATGGAACCCAAATGCAAAAAAAGGAGTCTCGAAATAAATTTAACAACTACCTATTATTTTAGAAAACCATAAATAAATTATTAATTGGTGTATCTGCTTTGCCTTTGAACGGGGTTGAGATAAAAGTCGATATCTTGAGGCACCAAATGATTTGAATGAATTGCATTAATGATGAATGAATAAAAATAGGTTCAGTTTTTCCAAAGCTATGAAAGCAGCACCTTAACAAGCTGCAAGTATAAAGGTATATCTAAATAAATATCCACTGCAAATAAATTAAGTTATTTGTATTAGCTCAAATTTGGAATATTTGTTGTGATCATTAACTTTAACTTTTACTTTTACCGAAATAACTTTTACGGCAAAAGGTTTTATGTCGGTTTTGCCCTTTTGGTTTCTGTATTAGAACCGGTACGTACTGGTACAAAAATGCAATCTAAAATTTTCGAAATGTTAAAAAACAAATTTATTTAAACAGAAATGTACATTCGTATGTTTGCATGTATTTTATCGAGATAAACCTACTACCGGTACTACATTTAAAAGGGTACTACACTTAAAAGGGCTTATTTAGGTTAACGGTTCCGGTTACGGTTTTAATTTCTGCGGTTAAGAGTCACAGAAGTTATAAAGGAAGCTGCTTCTTATGTGCCTATGGATGCTAGTGTTCCTATAAGGCTTCATGACGGGCATCTACGATTCCAGTCCTCAAGAGTGTAGTGCTTTTACTTAATTTTTACCAGATTATTCGAATTGTTATTGGCAGCTAATTAAATTAGCTGACACTGCAGATAATTAAGCTCTTCTTAAACGCAGTTACAATTAAATATAATCGTTCATTAAACTCAAAATGTGTAATATATTGTTTTTTTTTCTTTTTCAATTCTAGAATTGAAAACTTCAAATATTGTCTTTTAATCATCGCATGACGATTCAGTTATTCTATGATATGAAAAAGGTAAGATATTTATTAAAAATTTACAGTATATTTATGCAGTTTTAATTTAAATTAAATACATGGCTACTATGTAAGGTGCATATACCAAGACTCTATCGATTATATAGAGTATTCGATGAGTTTTTGAAATCAATACCAGACCGGATCTGCATTAGCCGTTATGGCATTATAATTGCAACTCACAGTGATGGGCCAGACAGACTCCGAGTACTTGTCCGCTGATAGCTGATAGTTCGACTGTCTGTCACTGATAAGACGACTTCAAAATTGGAAATTGCACAATCTGCAGTGATAAGACAACTTCCAATTGGGAATAACACAATCTCTTATTATTTATTCCCATGCAATGATCCGTAATGCCAAACTAACTATAAATATTTAAATAGCTACAAATTAACAAAGTAAGTGCATTGAATTAACGTTGTTAGTAGCAATCTCGAATGCCAATGACCATGTCCAGGTGCATTTGTCAGCTGCAGAGTCATCAAATTAATCTTGAGACATTAATTATAATTACGATTTGCGTAAATTCTATGCTCTGGGTCAGAGTTGTGGCTTTATCGCTATCGCTAAACATTGCGCAGCCGACAGACGGAGCGTGAGTGCCCTCTGTGTGCTGATAGCCTTTCTGCTATTTTGATACCCTGTAAAACCTGAGACTGTCAAATCGTATGCATTGCCTTGTGCTGTCAAGTCAAGGGATAGCTAAATTGGAATTAGGAGTATTTCAAGAAATAAACTTGGTATAAGCTGTATTTATGAATAAATCTATTTATTATACATCCAAGTATCTATCCAAGAAATTTCAGAATGATTGCACCTGAAACAACTGAGTTACTTAAGGTATTTGAAGGAAACTCAAGACTTAGATAACCAAAAATACTTTGATAATTTGGATCAATCTTTTTATCTTAAAAACTTTGCAATAATGTTTAAAAAATCTACGGAGTTATTTAAAAAAATAAGTAATTTCTCATGGATAAAAATATAATTGAGATATCCTAAAAATTTATACTTTTTAGTTTAGAGTTTGTCAAGAAATGAACTTGGTGTTACTTGTAATTATGAATGAATCTATTTTTTACTTATCCAAGTATATATCCAAGAAATTTCAGAATGATTGCACATGAAACAACTGAGTTACTTAAGGTAATTAAAGGTAACCAAAAATACTTTGATAAATTGGATCAATCTTTTTGTCTTAAAAACTTTGTGCCATAATAATGGACCATAAATCGACAGAGTTATTAGAGCACGAGATAAGAGTTTTTTACAGGGTATTTGGTTAGCACATCACTCGATTGATCACTTTTACTTTGCTGAACTTTTATTTTATTCATATTTGTTTGTTTCGTTTTTGAACAGAACCAAGAGGAAGGGACCTCGAGATAAGTCAATGTAAGACAGAATTTTTTTTTTTTTTGAATAATATGGAAATTCTAAAGCTAAAGATTAGTTTAATGAAATCAAACGGATCGCGTGATCTCAACAACGCGGACGCATCAGTTTTGATTCTCTGAAATTTGAATTGTCACTCTGGAATTGTCGGGTGTCTAGAGTCAGAGTGATCTGGGATTATGGCCAAGTTTTGTTTCTGGTTTAAGATCGTGTCGCTTTCGCTATTCTGTGCATTGAACATCTATTTGTTTGTGATCTCCTTCGGGATTAACTATAAATATGAGTTGGCCAAGGTGCATGTGCAGTTCAGTGAATCAATGCCGACAATGGACAGTTGGATTAACTCACCATTTGGCAAGTTGAAGAGCTATCTATTTAATGTCACCAATGCGGAGGAGTTTCTCAGTGGACGCGACAAGAAGGTGCGACTAGAGCAGATCGGTCCCATTGTCTACAATATTGTTGGGTACAACGATATACTGAATCGCACCGAGGACAGTGTTACCTTTCGCAAGCATCGCTATCGCCATGTCGAGTTCCTGCCGAACGAGAGCGTCTCCCCGGACATTCTCAACAAGACAATTGTCCAGTTCAATAGCGTCCTCATTGGTGCCTCCGCCAAGTTTGCCCAGATGAGCACGAATATGTTTGGCAGGATGGGCTTTAATGCGGTGACCCTCGGGGAACAGTTGTTTATGCCGGGCAGCGTCTATTATTTCCTCTGGGAATTCACGCGTCCAAGTCTGGAAATGTTCGGCAAGCTGCTGCCGTTGGCCACCAATTGTGGCACACTGTATAATGTAAGCATTGGATGGATGATTCCTCATATATATGATCATTCATCATTTCATCAATTCAACAGGCACTCAAGGAGAAGGACGAGGTCTTCACTGTCAACATTGGCACGAAACATGGCGTGGAGAATTTCTTTCGCATTCAATCATACAATGAAAACCTGCAGATTCAGGAGCAGCTGAAGCATCGAAGCGGCCCCATCGATGACAGTTGTCCCATTAATGTGAAAGACACCTTGGACAATTCGCTCTTTCCGCCCTTTATCACGAAGGACACGCCCCTCAACATTATGGCCAGCGAATCGTGTCGCGTCCTCCCACTTCACTATCAACGGGAAGACGAAC
>JBAMBL010001423.1:0-23608 GCA_037043405.1 Drosophila subquinaria
ATAAACAACAAAAGGTAAGTAAAACTCAACAAAATCAACAATAACAAACACTGATCCACCTCTCGTCCAAACAGGATCCCGGTTCCGGATCCCGGCGTACCCGCCCTGCCTGAGACGGACACCTTCCTCCGTCTCCCTCATGTTGGTCACCGATGGACCGACTCTTCAAGTGTTGGCCTACATGTTCTCCCTCCCCCCTACATCAATAAATCAACCGGACATGTTTCAATTCAGATACAGTATAATGTTCATCCTTCTTATACGCTAACATTGACAAAAATTCTTAACTTTCCTTTACAGACTGCTGTATACATTTACATGGTTCCATGGCGAGTACAATGGGCCTGTTCCAATCAGGTGAGTATATAACACAAGTCTCCTCGCATAAACAACAATATTCATGAGATTTTTACATTTTCTTTGCAGTTGCGTAATTAATTCATCATGACGGACAGACGAGGAACAAAACAACTGGATTTAATCACGACAAGGCATATTGCAACACGATGCTCGCAGCTTGAAGCGACAAGCTGAAGCGACAATGTAGTGGCGAACAAATATATGTCTATATATGTATGTATATTCGTATGCAAGTAAGTAATATATTAAATGTATCGCTTAAAGCTACCTTGACCTGCCTTAAAGAGCTCTCTGGGTGGTGAAGGGGGCGATATATGTGTGTTAAGGATTATGGATGATAGATGTATATATATATGTATATTTGTCTGCGACTTTTAGTATGTGTATGTGATTATGGTATTTAGTGAATGTATTTGTTCCTGTTCTGTTCGTATTTTAAATTTACATCTGATTTTATAGTGTCTAATTTTTAATTAAATTAAATTTTTTTCTTTTCTTTCTAGATTTCAATTCCAGTTCAACGTTATTTATTTTGTTTAATTTAAGCTTTCGATCTATAATTGTTAACTAACTTGTATCTTTAGATTTTTAAGATAGGTTAAGTTTTATATATGTACAAAGTCAATTAAGCTGACAGGTTCAACAATAATAAATATTTAAACAATTGTGCTGAACAATAAATATTTTATCTGGACAAAGTAATTGTACTTCTTCGCAGATACAGGGGATTGAGCACACGGTGGAGTTGCTGTTGCACGATTCTGGGAACGGAACGGACTCACTCGCTTCTGCCCATGCGTGACTGCCGCCTGGCTCCGGAAAAACAATGTTGCGGCTGATGCTGCCTGCCTCCCGTCTGTCGTACAAACGGCTCTAGGTGCTCCCTCGTGGAAATAGTCACCAGACGTGTCGCCTTCTTATGGCAGTTTCTTCGCGTTTGGCGCGAATCTTTTCCAAGTGCGGGAGGACAATCTGGACAGGCACAACGGATTTGGGGCGGCACAGAATGGTGTACCACGACACTGGGAATACTCCCATAAATGTTTCTTTAACAACGGAACGTATGCCGGGGCACTGAGCGCTACACTTAATTTCTCGAGCGGCACAGAAATATAATATATATGTAAAGCGGTGACAAGGCAACCGCCTTTGACCGCAGTCAATGTCGAACTCCCTTCAAATTTTTGCAGCAACGTGGTTCTTGAAAAAATATTCTTCCATTCCTCCAGTTTCCCAATTTCAAACCACCGTTGCTGCCAGTGTACTTTGCCGCTGGGCCAGGGGCATGAGGGGCTGAAGCTTTGATTCGCCGTCTCGCTCTACTATTTTTCTCTCTCAGAGCGAAACGGGCGATCTTGCCTGGAGCTGGATAAAAATTTCAGGGTCGCCACCTCCTCCAAATCTATCCCGCCAATATCTATCGATATTACCTTATTTTAAACAAATAATAAACAAATAAACATATCGATACTAACATAAATACACTAAAATATACAAAACAAATTGGGCTGGCACAAACGATAACAAGCTGTACATAACAAGAGAATATATTTCTCATCCATTTACTTGTAATCGGCCGACCACCTCAATCGGAGCTAAAAATGGCCACGCGCGCAATTTGAATGGTAGCAAAGCACAAATACGATTTTTCCCTTTGTAGATTTTCACAATATCATGAAATGTAAAGCCTTGTTACATCTGTGCCCATTGCCATCTTCCAATTGGACAAAAAGAACAATTGATGGTATTCCACGTTTGTACAAAATCATTTAGGCCAAACTAAAATGACGGTTTTATTCTCTTGAAAACAATTACTAATCATTATTGCCTTGTCTAGCAAAGCGTCGACGACCTATTTAATGACCCGCAGTCGCAGCAGCCTTGGCAGCGATCTCATCCTCCTTGGCGTGCAAAGCGATGAGCTCCTGTTTCTTGGTGGCAATGCGCTCTTCACGGCGCTTGCGTGCCTCACGCACCTTGGTACGTCTGGCCTCGGCCTGGTCAGCCAACATCTTGCTGCGCTGCTTCTCGGCCTTCTTCTTGTGAATGTATTCCATGAGGACACGCTTGTTCTTGAACACATTACCCTTGCACTTCATGTACAGATCGTGGTACAGATGACGATCAATTTTCTTGCTGTCGCGGTACTTCTTCAGCAAACGACGGAGCACACGCTGGCGCTGCATCCACACCAGCTTGGTGGGCATACGAGCGTTCGCTGTACCCTTGCGCTTACCGAAACCGCAATGGCGACCCTTGCGGCGAGCCTCGGTGTTCTTGCGCACACGGTAGCGGGAGTGCACCACGACGGGCTTCTTGATGATCAGACCATCCTTGATCAGCTTGCGTATGTTCTGACCTGCAATTGACAAGAGACATCGGATACAATTAGTATTGTGAAAAGTGCACTTGACTTTCGGATATCGATTCACACAAAATGTACTTACGCGAGTTTGTGTTGGCGATTTCGTTGATTTCATTGGGATCCAACCAAACCTTCTTCTTGCCGCAACGCAATACAGAGGCTGCGAGCCTCTTTTGGAGCTTTAGAGAACTGCAAAGACAAATCCGGAATTAATAAAACAGCGTGCCATGAGTTTTTTTTTCATGTGTATATGCGTGCGTGCTGATGTGCATGTGTGCGTGTGTGTGTGTGAACACACGTTCAGGTTATTTCACAATTATTGCGCTTGAAATCAATTGCACTCATTTTGTGTTACATTTAGCATAGTTCGCAAACACTTGTAAACAATATTCACACATTTTAGCACAACAAAGTCGCAGTAAACACACAAATTTACAAATTTCGCTTTACCTCATGCTGTCGACCCTCGCTAGTCGTGGCTGGGAAAGAAAGAAAAATTTGACAGACGGAAGTGACTGCCATTTTCGAGATTGTATGCTGACAAGAAGCTGGTTGCTATCAAAGTATGACCGTTTGCACGCTGTGGTAACATAACAGCGAGTTAACAGCACCAGAGCTACCAGAATAGCTTATTTCAGGCTAGATCTAGCACATTTGAAATTGGAAAAGCCTATAAAAATTTGGCTAGCTTATAGCCATAAATCTAGCATATTTTTAAGTTCATATAGCATAATCTAGCAATAAATGTTTTCATGACATCAATGATATATTTCATAAGTTTAACTTGTTTCACGGCATACAAATATCGGATTTTGTTTGGTTGGAAAGCAGCACTAGCAAATCTACAATAGAACACAATTTTTTGATATGAGGCAGCATGCGGAATTCAAAAAACATTTATCATCAATGGGCTCAATCAAAAAAATATATTAGTCTTATTAAAAAAAACTAAAGATATTTGAATGGAGAAGAAAATAATGATATGATATTGTTGATATGATATGTTAACTAATTTAACTTAAAAAACCTAATGATTTTGTATGTTTTCTTGCATTGTCTTTACAATTTTGTTTTTATTTGAGCTTTCTTTTACTCAAAATCTAGCTTATACGGGCGCTGAACACCTGGCAACACTGTTAACAACACTTGCATAACTTCGATAAATATTAAAGTTGAAAATGTTATCGATAGCAGTGGTCAAACAGCTGATTTTCATAGAAAGAAGAAAAGCCAACCAAAATAAAAATAATTTGTTATTAAAAGTTCAGTTAAAATGCAACACACTTTAAGGCGCTGCCTAACCATGGCAACAATACCAAAAATGCGATGCTATGCAACATTGCCACATGTCCCCGAACAGAACCAGAGGAAGCAGGCGAACAACAACAGAAATGAATTGCCCCGACTTATGGACTTTCCGGAGATTATTTGGCCATCGGCATTAAACACAATTAAAAATTGGATAACCGTACAGTTTATCATACGTCCCTATTTTGATAGCGAATTTCAAATCAAAGATTTCATATTTGGCGCCAAGCAGGCGCTGCAGGTGAGAAATGGTTTAAATCTATTGTGAATTCAATTATATTGTATCTTTCTATCTGTATCTGATCAGGTGGTATCTTCTAAATTGACGGGCGGTGATCTGAGCCAACTGCAGGATCTTGTTAGCGCCGATGCCATTGCCGAGCTGAAGCCGGTCGTGTCGAAGCTGTCGATGACCCAAAGGAAGCAATTGGAGATCAATGAGAGCGATATCTATCTATCGTTTCCCTATCAAATTGGCATTATATTCGACGATGCCAATGATAAGCTGCAAAAGCGTTGGGTGGAAATCACAATGGTCTTTCATGTGATGCGAGGATTGTCCGAGATGCGTGAGCGTGGCGAGGAGATACCCTGGAATATGGGGTAAGCATAGAAGTGGATTGATTCCTTTCAAGTCTAAATGATTTTCCGTTATTAGCACCATGCCAGAATATCAGGATAAGGTGTTCATATGCAACTATCGATTCAAAAAGGAATTCACCGCGGGACAACAATCGGACTGGACCATCAATGTGGCCAATCACTTTAGGGCCATTGATCTGATCAACGAGTCCAAATAACAAAGAATGGTTTCATCCCATTCATTTAGCTGTAATCCATTAAACATTTTGGAATAAAACTTGCGTTCAAATTGTGTATGTGTAGGTTATGAGACAGACAAATGCAATTGTTTATTTTGTAGTGTAAATTTAAATAACGAGTACATTTAGGATGTTTTAAAAGTTATTACTTAATATTTGTTGCTGTTGCTCTCTTAGGTTTAATTCTTCTTTCCGTACTTGGCCCTGTAGATGCCCTTCGAGTCGTATTTGTTGAGCAGCTTCTCCCAGTCCTGGGCATTATGGACGCGCAGATAGTTGATCACCTTGTTGGAATTGCGACGCTGCACATCCGTGCACTTGGAGCACTCGGACTCGAGGGCATCGGGCAACAGACGCTTCAGTTCGCGTCCCTCTGGCGTGCAGGGTCCCGTCTCCATCAGACACTTGAGATAGTTGCCCAGAATGCGACGATTGCCCAAGACATCGTCCACATTGATGTTGTCAAACTTGTTGGTGTATTCCTTCTGGGGACCGGCAGCTGCCAAGCCGGCAAACACACACACTATCAATATGGCCAACGAAGCTTTCATTTTGGACCAGCTGGAAGTAAACAAACGTCAACAAATTGAATTTAAAAAAAATTTCAAATGAAAAAAAATAAACAAATCGCTAAAATGCCAAAATGCAAACTAATTTCTCACTCCTGACCAGTGTTGCCAACTCTTCAAGGCCTGAAAAAGCTAGATGTGCATTTAATAAAGCTAGAAAATTCTAGAGTAAAGAAATTATATAAGTCTATTTTAGATTTAAGGTGTTTTTTTTAATAATCAAGAGATTGTTAATTTAAGCTACCTTGCAGGCACTTAGTTATATCAATAAAAATGCTCTTCCAGCTTTCAATATAGCCATGTTTCCCGCCAGCCGCTATTTAAATATTTTTCCCGCGTTTGGCACTTGCAAAACGCCATAAATGGCGGAAAAATAGCTAAATTGGGTCCCTGCTCCTGACAGACAACGCGTTGCAACGCGACGTCTCCAAGTATCTGTGTGATAGTGAGTGTATCTGTGTGTGTGTGTTTATTAAGCTGCTGCAATTAAGTCTTTTTTGCTATCTGTCTGATCTCTAAGCCAAATCTCTTTAACTTTGGCGTCATTAAGTCTGACTTGACAACGGGCTTTTTATTATTATTATTATAATTATGATGTGACATTGGTTAGATTCTCGGTCGTCGCTTGTTGGCCGCCGCCTCATTTCTGGGCTAAGCACATTTCATGCATTATTTATGACTCTTAAACATATATGGCATATGCATACTAATTAATGTTGTTTTTTTTTTCTTTTACTTTTAATAACAAACGATTTCACAATTTCGCTACGTTTTGACCACGTCAGTTAGCTTAACCTGATTTAAGCTGTCTCTTATTTTTATTTATTTAAATTGAAATTGAAATTAAAATTGCAATTGACTGTTATTTATGTAAGCCAAAAGTCAAGTCAAAAAACTTGTTGTTATTGTTGCTCTGCTTGCACACATGCAATTGTTTACGCAATATTGTATATCGATATCAATTATGCACTGCAAGCTTAGTATGCGCATGCTCGACGACTCGTATCACCGTGCCTGTGTCTCTCTTCTTGAGTCTCTCTCTCTTTTGTATTCTTGTGGTTTCTTTACTCACCTGTTGTTCCTTGTTGAGCTGCTCTTGTTGTTTTATTGAGTTGTGTCGTATTTGTGTGTGATGCGTACGACAGCACAGCTTTGATTGCGAGCTGTTAGCCTGTTTAACCGACTTTTATACTAAGGAGCTTTGGCGACTCGTACATTCGACGCGTGCAAAGCTTTCGCATTCGGTTTGGCCACTTGTCAACTTGTCACTTATGTCGTTCGTCGGGCCTGGGCAGCCCGAGTCAAAGGTCTCTCCGCGGTGCAGTGTACCCCACTACCGATTACAAAAATAAAAAAAAGCTACCAAATGAACCGGATTTTAGTTTTCACCTGAAATTTCGGCGCAATCGCTCGTGTCTAAGGTGTCTCTGTTGCTTGCTGCTGCTGATGTTGTTGTTGTTTTCTGGATTTGTCTTACTTTTCGAGCATTGTTTGTCGCTTGGACTCGTTCACTCTCACCCGCTGCCCACCTGGCCCCCTTGACACAGCTGTTTGCTTAGGTTGTTAGTGGGCTTTGCACCTCTCGTCGCAGGGGCCATCGTATGCCAAAATTCGTAGGAAAAACGTCGACGTATTTACCTCGAAATTTACATAAAACAAGCAGGAAAGCTTAAGGCGAGAGTGCTGTACTGCGATATACCCTGCGCTTATCCCTACTAGAGATAGGCACGGGCTTCCTTTTAAAGGCACGGCCCGGGCCCGAAAGTACGTCTTCTGGCCCGGCTCGGTCAAATTTTCAAGAAGCCCGGTCCGATATTACTATACGAAAAAAATTTTTTTTTTTAAGTTTTATTTTTATATTTTTCATTATCAACAAATTGTATTTTTGAGCCTTTTCTGAAGGCTGCGTCTTACAATTTTTCTTTGCTTATTTTTCTGCGTTCCATATGTGACATTTTACAGAAATTTTGTTATCAAGCGATTTGAAAAGTATGTGACTTTTTGGGCCTACCGGGCTCCAAAGCCCGTTGGTTTTTTGAATAGGCCCGAGGGACACGACGCACGAGCAGGCCCGTGCCCATCTTTAATTCCTACACATACATACAGCTGCGGTCAAAAAAATAGTAGTGCTTGCAATGAACTTACAAAAACTAAATATTAAAAGACTTTTAATTTATCCAAATTTTTTATTTAATTTTTTTAAGATACGGTGTTATATTGTAAATCCATCTAAAAAATCAAAGATAGTGAACAGTTATTATTTTTCGACTTAGCAATTTTTTTCTTGTAATAGTCTGAAAATTGGGCGGTCAAAATAATAGTAGTGAATGCATTAAAAGTGGAAAAAAAGAATATTAAGCAGGAAAGGCACTTGATTTGATATTTATTTATGCAATTTGATAATTTACTATACATTTTATAAACAAATTTTTGCTTAGAGTTGGTACAATGGGGCGTGGCAGGCATTGCACTCCTGAGAAACGTGCTCCTATTAAAAAATAAATTTCTAAAACGATAACGTTCAAGGAAGTGGAAAATTTGATTAGATAATGGCCAAACATAATCAGAAACGCTATTAAGTACTCGCCAAAAAAAGATAAACGAGGAAGGCCTCGATCCATGTCCAAAAGTCTATTGACAAAAGTAGTGAGCAATTTAAAACGCGACCCTTTTGATCCTGCAGCACTTATAAAATAGAACTTAGGTATGAACCAAAAGGTGAAAAACATTCTTAGATGATTGCGGAGTAATAATCTGGCAGAAAGAAGCCCGGGAAAAATTGCGTTATTAAAAAAAAATACCTACCCAAAAGTGATTTCGGTTTGCTAAGGAACATCTGAATTGGCCCTTGAGAAATATGGAAACTTCTGATGGTTGGTTGTGTCAAAAATTATTTTATTTGGTGGTCGAGGATCTCGATAACATATAAGGTATCCATAAAAATCCGAATATCAGCCCAGATTCACCTGCAGGACCGTCAAACATGGTGGTTCGAGAATAATGATCTGGGAGCATTTTCATATTACGAGGTCGAACCCATATATTAGATCAAAACCATAATGGATAGGCACGAACATGTGAAAATTCTGCAGGACATTATGCTACCGTATTTTTCAGATGATATGTCGATAATTTGGTGGTTCCAACAGGACATAGACCCAAAGCATACCAGCAAATCTGCGAAAGAATGGTTCGCATAGAAAAAAGTTAATGTATTGGAGTGGTCCCCACGGTCCCCCGATCTGAGCCCCATTGAAAATTAGTGGTCTGATATCAAGAAGGATATTGCCAAGCATCAACCAATAAATAATATTCATCTTTGGAAGATCGTTAGGAGCGCCTGGAGCTCAATACATCCAGAACGATGTCAAAAAATGGTGGACTCCATGATCCGTCGTTGTAGGGCGGTAATTCAAAATAAAGGCTTCACTACAAATAATTAAATTTGTTAATTACTAAGTGCCTTTCACATATCTAACATTTTAAATAACAAAAAATTAAATTTAGGATCGTTTTCATCATTACAATAATTGAATATGTTCATCACTACTATTATTTTGACCGCCCAATTTTCAGACTATTACAAGAAAAAAATTGCTAAGTCAAAAAATAATAAGTGTTCAGCATTTTTGATTCCTCAGATGGATAAACAATATAATAACGTATCTTAAAAAAGTTAAATAAAAAATTTGGATAAATTAAAAGTCTTTTAATTTTGCGTTTTTGTAAGTTCATTGCAAGCACTACTATTTTTTTGACCGCAACTGTACATAGTTGATTCCTGCAGGGATTAAAACCGTAATCATAACCGTAACCGTTAACCGGTATTAACCGATTGAAATTGATAACTGAAACCGCAACCGAAACAAAACTTTTTGAAATTTTTGAATGTTTGTTTTCAAATTTACATATTTTTTAAATTTTTAAAAATGTTTTGTAAGCCGAAATCATACCGGTATTTCTAAACCGAAACACATATTAATAATTTTGCGTAATCGATTCCCATAGACCTAAATGCGAACGTAACTGAAACCGATATTATTTTCGATTTGATACCCTAGTTTACTGTATTTCTGAATTTATTTTACTTGATCGTTATGAAATTTTCTGGATATTTCCGGGCTTCCTTTAGCTATAGCTCTAAAATGTCTTATGAAACTTTTTTTTGTCATTAGAGTCGTAGGAGGTACTTATGTTTAATGGAAGTCTGCACACCAAAGTTGGTTCTTGTAGCGCTTACTATTTCTGAGATCTGATCACAAACTTATTAAACCCTCAGTACAGGGTATAAAAGCAGAGCGAGAGAGCCAACCGGCTGTAATGCTCTCATTTTTTTTTTGGTAACTCTTATGTTGTAATCGGCTTTATGCATTTCCCACTTTTAATTCCCATTCCCATTATCTCGCCATCTTTATCGAGTATCTGCTTTGCTCTCCATCGAAACTCTAGACACAACCAGATTTCGAAAGCTCTTAACTGGTCTCAGCGACTCTGCGACTCTGTTTAACTCTGTTTTTGTTTGTGCAGACTTCCAACTTGGGGATTTACCCCCTAGTTGATCGAGTTATTCATAGATCTCGAATTCGTATTCACTGTCCTCACAAATCAGAGCTGATAATTGCCGCTACTGCTGCTGTTTTTTTTTTTGGCTCGACAAATTATTATCCATAAAATGTCCATATTTATTCGCACTCTAATGACAATGACGCATATTCGTTTGTCTACTTAAACTGCAGTTCAATGGGTCAGTTCTACTTAATAATTAAAAAAGACAAGAAATAAAAAAGCACTAACTGCTTTCCTACTCGGCGGGGGCTAATGACAGGCAATTAATCATTTTGGGAAACAATGATATAACTTTTATGCTAATTAGTGTGATAATTATGCAAAGCTCGCTGATTTATCATATCATCCTAAATAATCTTTGTTTTTTTATTGTGGTCCACGCGCATTACAATATTGTGCCTGGAGCAGATTACCTGCCGCAACTGGAATTGGACAGGAAATTATATGTTTTTGTAAAATAAGACTTTTTTTGAATCATTCGTTTTTTAACAAAAAATTAAAAATAAAATAAAATATCTTTACTTTGGATTTACCCATACCAATTTTTTTTTTATTTTTATAAAGTTTCCCAGTTTTTTACTTACTTTTTCCCCAATATTGGTATTCTTAAAAAATAATTCTCTAGATTCACAACATTTCTGAATACATTGTGGGGAATTTTGAGCAACAGCCAACTTCATGCTATAAGTTTACCGTTACCCAATTAACGGTTGAATATTGCAGTTACAGCTTATGTAAAAAATGGGAAAGTACACTGGAAACCTTAACGAGATGATCTAAAAGCGAGAGGAGGACAGAGGCAGGAAGGTGAAGCGAAGAGGAAGACATAGGTGTATAAGGAGAGAGTTAGGCGAGGTGGAAAAGATAGTGAGACATAGAGATAGAGATGTGAAAAGCAAGACAAAAACTGAGCGGTAAAGGCACAGCTGAAAAGGAAGATGGAGACAGTCAGTGGTGAGAGGATGGAGACATAAAGAGGAGATCTGTGGTTGAAGGGGAGCAAAGGCCAGTTGGAGCTGAAAGCAAGGGCATCAAAGGGTTGTTCGCCTTGAAACAAGGCAACATGTGCAAAAGTTCAGGTTCAGGAAGACTGAACAAAAACCACAAAAACAACAACAACAACGACAGCAAAAACAACAAAAGCGAAACAGAAAAATAAACAAACTAAAAGAGAAGAAACGAGAAAAAAAACAAAACAATAAAAAAAAAAATTAAAAAAAAGCGATTCAATAAACTTAAATAAATCTGGGGACAGATCTTTAGTGAGGCACGAGTACGTGTGCACAGGTTTTCATTGCCAAGTGCCTGTCTGTCTGCCTGTCTCTCAGTCTGTGTTTGTATGGGTGTGTATCTGTGTGTCTATGGGCTTACAGATAATAAGTGTGTGTGTGTGTGTGCACACAATTGATGACCAAATGCCTAGGAATCAAACAAAAAGCCGCGACCTCAAGCGCAAAATCGCAACAAGGCAATAAGGTCTGAGATTTGGCCTAGGGTATTTTTGATAACAGATTGGGAATTATACATAGATTGACGAGCTGACAGATAAGGTGAAATGAGAGTCATTATAGTTACGTATACGTGTTTCTATGTATTATTAGAAGCTGATAAGCTGATCTTAAATCATCTGATCAGCTGATCTCTCACTCTCACTGCAACTATAACTAAGTATTTATCAATAAATTTTACACAAGTATCTACAACTAAATGTATCTATGAGATACACAACAGTATTGGGCATCCTTGGATGCATCAAGCTGCGAATTTGGATGTTTTTCTGGCTGATCTGGCTGTGAATGTGGCTTCAAATCCGTCTCCAGCTCAGGCGCTGACGGAATTGGGTTTGGGTTTGGATATAGATGTGTATTCAAATCAGTCTTAGGCTTGAGTAAATCCTGCTGAGGCGCTGGATTGGTAGTCAGTTGGGGATGTGGATGTGCATTCAGTATCGTCTCCAGCTGGACAACGGGCGTGGCGCAGATCTTCTTGCAGAGCTTCCTCAGCAGGCGAACCAAGCCGTAGAGACTTCCGAGGGCGCACAGCAGCTCCAAGACCATCAGTGTGCTCTGGAAGTAGGGACTCGAATACAAGCGCATCAGGATGCGCACATAGAGCGGCAGTTGACCCATTTCCTATGCCAACAAAAAATAAAATAGTTAAGCTTGGGGGAATCGGGAGCATCACCTGTTGGATACTTACGAACTCATACCAAAAGGTGGGCACCATCATGTGACTCAGCTTCATAAGATTGCGATTGAATCCATTCATGTTGGGCATGACTGTGACCGACTGAAAGCGATACTTCTCATAGATGGGTATGCCCGACGTGGGCTCCAACAGGATGAAAGCCTCATGCTCCTCCGCATTCGGATTGAGGCCCTCGAAATGCTCGCTCCAGTTGTAGCTGCTGCCATAGAAATGTGGCGCCGAAAAAGCAGCAGGTGCATCATCTGAAAAGTCAAAACGAAACGGTTGTAATAACAATAACAATTTGAATTCAATTTGTAAACACGTCTGTGAGAGACCCTGTACTTCTTCTGTAAATAACTGCATTTAACAATGTCACAGTTTTCAATACATCTTTCTCTTTGGTAGATAAGTTTTTTTTAATTACTGACGGGTTTTTTCCGCCAATCGTGATGATCGTGACGATATCTATAATGTGTAACAAAACTCAAGGCTGCAATTCCAAGTCGAACATGAACTGTTTCGAAATAAAAGAAGCTACATCCCAAAATTGGAGTATCTAGCTCTTTGAGTCTAAAGTTTATCTAGATAAACAGACGCACACTCTGATCGATAAAATATTGACTTTTTAAGTGTCCAGTCTCCCTGTTCTGACAAACCGAACAAACCCATTTTACTTTAGAAGTACAGGGTCTTACAACAACGACTGTCAGTGGGATTCTCAAGTGAAGAACACGTACTTATCACACACTTGCCCACGTCGAACATGCCCAATGGCAACTCGACTCCATTAGTCGTGGCCAGACAGTCTGGAGCCTTCTCATTGGGCCTCAGGAGAACATAACGATAGCCCTTGAGTCCCTCGTGTTCGTCTTCCCGTTGATAGTGAAGCGGGAGGACGCGACACGATTCGCTGGCCATAATGTTGAGGGGCGTGTCCTTCGTGATAAAGGGCGGAAAGAGCGAATTGTCCAAGGTGTCTTTCACATTGATGGGACAACTGTCATCGATGGGGCCGCTTCGATGCTTCAGCTGCTCCTGAATCTGCAGGTTTTCATTGTATGATTGAATGCGAAAGAAATTCTCCACGCCATGTTTGGTGCCAATGTTGACAGTGAAGACCTCGTCCTTCTCCTTGAGTGCCTGTTGAATTGATGAAATGATGAATGATCATATATATGAGGAATCATCCATCAAATGCTTACATTATACAGTGTGCCACAATTGGTGGCCAACGGCAGCAGCTTGCCGAACATTTCCAGACTTGGACGCGTAAATTCCCAGAGGAAATAATAGACGCTGCCCGGCATAAACAACTGTTCCCCGAGGGTCACCGCATTGAAACCCATCCTGCCAAACATATTCGTGCTCATCTGGGCAAACTTGGCGGAGGCACCAATGAGGACGCTATTGAACTGGACAATTGTCTTGTTGAGAATGTCCGGGGAGACGCTCTCGTCCGGCAGGAACTCGACATGGCGATAGCGATGCTTGCGAAAGGTGACACTGTCCTCGGTGCGATTCAATATATCGTTGTACCCAACAATATTGTAGACAATGGGACCGATCTGCTCTAGTCGCACCTTCTTGTCGCGTCCACTGAGAAACTCCTCCGCATTGGTGACATTGAACAGATAACTCTTCAACTTGCCAAATGGTGAGTTAATCCAACTGTCCATTGTCGGCATTGATTCACTGAATTGCACATGCACCTTGGCCAACTCATATTTATAGTTAATCCCGAAGGAGATCACAAACAAATAGATGTTCAATGCACAGAATAGCGAAAGCGACACGATCTTAAACCAGAAACAAAACTTGGCCATAATCCCAGATCACTCTGACTCTAGACACCCGACAATTCCAGAGTGACAATTCAAATTTCAGAGAATCAAAACTGATGCGTCCGCGTTGTTGAGATCACGCGATCCGTTTGATTTCATTAAACTAATCTTTAGCTTTAGAATTTCCATATTATTCAAAAAAAAAAAAAATTCTGTCTTACATTGACTTATCTCGAGGTCCCTTCCTCTTGGTTCTGTTCAAAAACGAAACAAACAAATATGAATAAAATAAAAGTTCAGCAAAGTAAAAGTGATCAATCGAGTGATGTGCTAACCAAATACCCTGTAAAAAGCTCTTATCTCGTGCTCTAATAACTCTGTCGATTTATGGTCCATTATTATGGCACAAAGTTTTTAAGACAAAAAGATTGATCCAATTTATCAAAGTATTTTTGGTTACCTTTAATTACCTTAAGTAACTCAGTTGTTTCATGTGCAATCATTCTGAAATTTCTTGGATATATACTTGGATAAGTACAAAATAGATTTATTCATAATTACAAGTAACACCAAGTTCATTTCTTGACAAACTCTAAACTAAAAAGTATAAATTTTTAGGATATCTCAATTATAATTTTATCCATGAGAAATTACTTATTTTTTTAAATAACTCCGTAGATTTTTTAAACATTATTGCAAAGTTTTTAAGATAAAAAGATTGATCCAAATTATCAAAGTATTTTTGGTTATCTAAGTCTTGAGTTTCCTTTAAATACCTTAAGTAACTCAGTTGTTTTCATGTGCAATCATTCTGAAATTTCTTGGATAGATACTTGGATGTATAATAATTAGATTTATTCATAAATACAGCTTATACCAAGTTTATTTCTTGAAATACTCCTAATTCCAATTTAGCTATCCCTTGACTTGACAGCACAAGGCAATGCATACGATTTGACAGTCTCAGGTTTTACAGGGTATCAAAATAGCAGAAAGGCTATCAGCACACAGAGGGCACTCACGCTCCGTCTGTCGGCTGCGCAATGTTTAGCGATAGCGATAAAGCCACAACTCTGACCCAGAGCATAGAATTTACGCAAATCGTAATTATAATTAATGTCTCAAGATTAATTTGATGACTCTGCAGCTGACAAATGCACCTGGACATGGTCATTGGCATTCGAGATTGCTACTAACAACGTTAATTCAATGCACTTACTTTGTTAATTTGTAGCTATTTAAATATTTATAGTTAGTTTGGCATTACGGATCATTGCATGGGAATAAATAATAAGAGATTGTGTTATTCCCAATTGGAAGTTGTCTTATCACTGCAGATTGTGCAATTTCCAATTTTGAAGTCGTCTTATCAGTGACAGACAGTCGAACTATCAGCTATCAGCGGACAAGTACTCGGAGTCTGTCTGGCCCATCACTGTGAGTTGCAATTATAATGCCATAACGGCTAATGCAGATCCGGTCTGGTATTGATTTCAAAAACTCATCGAATACTCTATATAATCGATAGAGTCTTGGTATATGCACCTTACATAGTAGCCATGTATTTAATTTAAATTAAAACTGCATAAATATACTGTAAATTTTTAATAAATATCTTACCTTTTTCATATCATAGAATAACTGAATCGTCATGCGATGATTAAAAGACAATATTTGAAGTTTTCAATTCTAGAATTGAAAAAGAAAAAAAAACAATATATTACACATTTTGAGTTTAATGAACGATTATATTTAATTGTAACTGCGTTTAAGAAGAGCTTAATTATCTGCAGTGTCAGCTAATTTAATTAGCTGCCAATAACAATTCGAATAATCTGGTAAAAATTAAGTAAAAGCACTACACTCTTGAGGACTGGAATCGTAGATGCCCGTCATGAAGCCTTATAGGAACACTAGCATCCATAGGCACATAAGAAGCAGCTTCCTTTATAACTTCTGTGACTCTTAACCGCAGAAATTAAAACCGTAACCGGAACCGTTAACCTAAATAAGCCCTTTTAAGTGTAGTACCCTTTTAAATGTAGTACCGGTAGTAGGTTTATCTCGATAAAATACATGCAAACATACGAATGTACATTTCTGTTTAAATAAATTTGTTTTTTAACATTTCGAAAATTTTAGATTGCATTTTTGTACCAGTACGTACCGGTTCTAATACAGAAACCAAAAGGGCAAAACCGACATAAAACCTTTTGCCGTAAAAGTTATTTCGGTAAAAGTAAAAGTTAAAGTTAATGATCACAACAAATATTCCAAATTTGAGCTAATACAAATAACTTAATTTATTTGCAGTGGATATTTATTTAGATATACCTTTATACTTGCAGCTTGTTAAGGTGCTGCTTTCATAGCTTTGGAAAAACTGAACCTATTTTTATTCATTCATCATTAATGCAATTCATTCAAATCATTTGGTGCCTCAAGATATCGACTTTTATCTCAACCCCGTTCAAAGGCAAAGCAGATACACCAATTAATAATTTATTTATGGTTTTCTAAAATAATAGGTAGTTGTTAAATTTATTTCGAGACTCCTTTTTTTGCATTTGGGTTCCATTTATTGCTACCAAAATATTGTGACAAAGGCAACTGATCGCTTAGATACATTAAATATATGGTATCTCAAGCGATTATATCATTAAAATTTCCATAGATGGTCTCTGACGAGTAAAATTGATTAAAGAGGAATGCGTTTGGGGTTTTTATGTGCCTAATTAAAATAATAGCGTAATTTATTGTACACATTAGAGTCATATACATTGTACAGATATAGATACGATATACATTAGTTTTACATATATATTTATATTCTTATTATATTTCTGATATTATATTATATTATTGTTGGATAGATTTTAGTTCGGGAAGTTCGCCAGTCCATATTCATATTCGTAAATAATCCATTTCTTTAAGGTCTAATCAAGCACATTCAAATGCGGGGACGGAACTTCAGGTAGAACTTTTGTGACTTATTTGGAATATCGCACAATCTGTGTTTTTTAATCTTTTCTCGTTTTTGTGTTTGTTAAGATTTTGGCCAAGTTATTAATGGTTTTTTTTTGAGACTTATATTGATCACGACCGTTGGACAGACTATCAGCTAATGCACTTTGAAAGTTCGATAATGATTAAAGTTAAGTACTTAATAACGAGGTTCTACCAAACATATACAATATACAATAAGTACATACACGTATACATGTAAGTCTTCCCAGCTCCATTTTGTTCTAGATTACAACACATTCGCAACCGCATCCGCATCCGCGTCTTCACATCAGCAGTTGCATCCGCATTTTGCGTAACTAGCTAAAATTTTGTATTTAAAACTAAAAATGCCCAAAGGCCCTAAGCGACAAAAAACCAAGGATCGTCGATCTCAGATCTCAATATCTTGGATTGCTGGGAGTGTTGTCCTTGTTCTGTTTCTTGTTCATGTCCACCTGGGCGGTGGCCAGATAATTGGAGCCCTCCAGATGCAGTGTGCTCTGCCTGTGCGAGTTGCGGATCAAACAGAAGGTGGACAGGACCAACAATGCCACGCCCAGAGCACAGAGTCCCACAATGAGACCGACACGGATTTTGGGCGGAATGGTTTCAGCGAATCGCATCAGATTCGTGACTTCGTCGGGCAAATTATCGATGCCCTCCTCGAACCACAGGATGGGAAAGATGATGTCCGGGAAGTTGGCCACCTGCTTGATGTCAAACACCTGACTGACCGCCAGATTGATCTGAATGCGAGCCCGTACACTCAATGTGGTGCCCATTTTCTAAAAGAAGAACAGAATATTATAATTTGGATTAGAAATCAGTATATGAAACACTTACGGGCTGCACATCGAAGAAGAACTGATGATCCTCCTTTTTGGGTGGTGAAATGCCCTCAACTTGAGTCCTCAAACTATCATCAGCCAGATAGAAATGTGGGAAACTCAGCATAATGGGTGAATCTATAAGGAATTCAATTAGAAGATTAGAAAATATTGGCATATTTCAAATTTCATTTAATTTCAAACAATATCTCTACTGCTTCCTCATCAAACCTTCTCTTTTTAATCATCTCCGGTAAATCTATGATCTTCCTTGGCTGTGAGTTCGACTCAGGTGTCTTATGATTACGTTGTTTTTATGGATAATTAACGTTAGCTACTATTATTAGCTATTATTTTAAATCGCAACAAGATCGAACAAATAGAAAAGTGGTTATGGCTGATTTAAGTTTCAGGCAATGTAAGTGCCCAAAAGTATGCACTCAAATTTTTTTTATATTTATTTGAATAATTGAGGAGTATCCTATTGTTATTTTCTTCAGTCAATTTAATTTATTATTTTATAATATTAGTTTTAAATTAGCTTTCGAAATTACTACTACTACTACTACTACTACTACTACTACTACTATAAATATATAAAAAATATCTCTTTCATTTCTAGCTTACCGTATTGACAGAGCGACACGTTAAAAAGTCCGTTGGGGGAGCAGGATGGTTTGCCGGCTGGACAGTAGCACATGTTGTCGGGATGGCTGTCGACATCGGCGAATACCCACTCGGGTGGGGTGAAACGGTAGCCGGGCACTTCGTTAGAGGTCATCACCTCCTTCTCGAACACCAAGGGCAGCAGACGGCACAGATCCTTGTCGTAGACCTCCAGAATGCGACTCTTCTCGATGTGGGGCGGAAAGATGGAGCCATCGGTGCCGTCCAGGCGATTGCAGTTGTCCGTGGTCCAGTGGGGCAAATGCGTCTTGCCATTGAACCTATCAATGATGCCATAATGATTGATATCATCGACGCCCGTGTAGATCGTCACACGATCCGATGAGGTGCCATTTTTGCCATAGAGCAGACCGAACTCCTCGTAGGGCAACTTCTGTTCCTTGGGCACCACATCCTTGGCCAGCTTCAGCAGGGGATCCTCATAGCCCCACAGCAATTGACCCACTGAGACTTGCACAAATGGCTTGATCTTCAATATATCCATGATACTGGCCATGGCCAAGCGGAGGAATCTGAAGGAATCCAAGTTCAAGTTCAATTTGAATTCATTAGGGAATTTGGCATTGAAAACTCACCTGGCTGCATGTTTACTCTGTGAGGTGGCACTCAGCATGGGAATGTTTGGCACAATAACCACATCGTCTTCGGGTCCAACGGACAGATCTTCGCGGAACTTGTAAATCTTGCGCAGATTATAGCTCAGCGTTCCATTGTCATTCTCCACAATGTTCACCTTTTCCCATGTCTCGCTATATGCAAAATTGCAGCATTTACTTTCAGTTAGTGGGAGGGAGGAAGGGAGGGGGCACTTACCTGTAAACATAGGGTCCAACCTCATCAACAATGGCCTTGGAGCCATTGCTGAGGAAATCGTCGGCGTTTGTCACATTGTACACATACAAACTGATGCGCGGCTCCACCGGCGGCTTGGCCCACCATCCAAAGGTCTTGGTTCCCACACGCAGCGCTATCATCCTATCAACGACCACATTGACAAGCGCCGTGAATTGGCAGGCCACCAAAACGCCGCCAATTATCAGAATAGCACCAATTGCGATTGTGATCCCTGCGAATGCGCAAGTTAATTTTAAGTGAAATACGTTAAGAAAATATGTTATCGATAAATATGACTATCGATATACGAACTTATCGATAATATTTCAATATTAACAAATTTAAAATGGCCAGTCTATTACTATTTTTATCGATTAGTATATCAGTCTATCGATCTTCGATTGTTCTCCATATCGAACATTTGATAAATCGATCGATTATTACATCCATAGATTACTAGATCGGCAAATAACTAGTTTAATACGAAACGCTTACTAGACCGATCGCCTCAATAATTGTATCAATCGCTTATTAGATTACTATATTTATAATAATCTAGATCGATTAAATACTAGATAGATCAATTACCAGATCAATCGCCTGCTATATTATTTTTTATTGCTAGCTCTATAGATTTATTGTTTACCAGATCAATTCCTAAAGTAATTGGTTACTAAACACTTACTAGATCTACCATTGGCAATATCTATTCCTTCCAAGATCTTTCGTTGGCTAGATATATCGATAATACATAAGATCGATAGATTCACTATAACTACACTCCATTGAGTCATACGCCGCCCGGAAAAACCAAATCTAATCATGCACCCACAGCACGTTTTCTGTTTGACTGAACTCGGTTAATGGGCCATAGAATCGAAACAAATTGGGTTCAGTTTGAAAGTCTGAGGGCCAGAGGTGTTAGAATAGGTTGTAGCCAAAATGCTAGCTTTTGATTTAAGTTGCTTTCTTACATAAAACTCAATTAGTTGATCTTTCAACCTTTAGAAGCTGCGCTCTCTCTATGATAATTAATTCTATTTATACAGTAATTTCATTGAAAACAGCCTGCAATTAGCAATTAATCATTTGATTGAATAAATGAATAAATTAAAGAATTGCTTTAATTAGATTCAATCTGAAAGTTGGCTTCATAACAATTTCATTAAATGACAGCAATCATTTTAAAGCTCATGATAACCCAGTTTCAAGTTCCAATCATTATAATCATTCCTGCCATTGAAACTCTAGGCATCAATTGATCTATAAATATAAGTTGAATTACATTCGCCAATTTATGAAACTTCAGAACGCAATAAGCCTCTAGTGTGTGAATCACCCGGGAATGTGTGAAAATAATAGCTCTAGAGGCAGGTAAACAACGATGTGCCTCGCTAACTGAATAAGTATCTGGAGTTTTGTGTAAAGGCCTTGATAAAACAACGCAATGTCAGACCGAAGCTTGGCTTTTAGCATATAATACTATATGTGTGTAATACCAAGCGCGGAATCAATTAGAATTCCAAATTGAAATACCAGTATAACCAGTCATAGAAAATAACAGCTAATAGTTTCTGACTAGCCAATGGCTTCAAAATAATTCAATTCCTATTCAATACAACACGGAAATCTTCTGGATTCTTATATAAAAAAAGTCATTATTGTATAATTAATGAATAGATTGTGGCATTTATATGATGTGGCTACTTCTCTGAATTAAACTAAAGAGAATAGGAGTCCTTAACTTTCTGGCAATGCCAAATAACGAAATGCCCTTATTAAGTTGGCTGCAGCTAATTTACAGTAAAGAAAGCCACTTGTTAAGTTGGCTGCAGCTAACTTACACTAACTGCAGCTCACGAATTGATCTTTTCCTTACTTAATTATCTTAAATTTAGATTTTAACGCTCTACTTACACCATTTTCGCAGATATGTGCTGGATAATTTTGTGCAGAGTTTGTGTTTAGGTCCGTTCATGTTGGCAACGTGTAAAACGCCTTCGGGTTTTCAACTAAAATTGTATAAAATATAACAAAACAATATCAATTAAAAAGACTCGTTTTTCTGTATCCCTGACAATCATAAACTGGACATTTTTAGTGCGAAAGTAATGCGTGGAATGTTTTGTAAAATGAGATATGAGTATGTAATATGATCTCTCGTCTTGACAGTTGATTGCCGGGCAAAAATTGCAGAGCTCTAGACTCTAGTTAATAAAAAAATAATGAAGTTGGTGATGATGATGATAATGCAAATGATGAGCATTTTATTGTTATTAATGTAGAAACATTTGGCTTATTTTAAAAACAAAAAAGCAAAAGTGTAGCAATCGCTGCGACAAATTGAAACTTGTTAAGAGAGAAGCGCCAGAGCCCCCGAAAATACCCCAAGACACGTTTCTGGGCGTGTTAACCTTGTGTTGTCTTTGAAATTGTTGTGTTTATTTCTTGAATTGTTGTTGTTGCTTTTGTCTTTACTTGATTTATCAGAGACAATTTTTCGCGACGCTTTCTGACAACACTCTCTTTGGGCTTTTGTGTGTGTGACTCGTAATTTAGACAAAAGTGATATACAATCTTTTGTTATGCTATTTATTGTTATTGTCGATTTTAAGAACCTTGCCAAGTCAGCACACACGTTGAAACTTTTAACTTTTGTTAAGAGTTATTCCATAAATTTTGCTTTTGTTTTTCGAATTTTGCTTTGCTTTTTAGGCTTTTAAATAATTGCTCAGTCTAAAGGCAATTACTAATTGCTATTGTTGTTGCTTATTGTTGCTATTAATGTTGACAATAAGCCAACCAAAGGGCACAGATTGAGTTACTAGATACTAATGTAAACTCGCTTAACCTCCGACTTTGACTTTAACTCCAACTTTAACTTTAGCTGCGACTACAACAGCAACTACGACAACAACAACGACTCTTGATTCCGTCACAAAGTCCCCAGAGTCGAGCAATTTAAAATTTATGCCAAAACGTTTGAACGTTTTTTTTAATGGCCAGGCTAAGACATGCGAACAGTTTTCATATACGTTTTTTAGATATTAATAAAAAAACATACTGAAAAATTGTATATTTATAATTTTGGCAAACACCTTGACCGAGGCCAGGGGCTATTGTTGGGCCATAATTTCGATGAAGCGTTTTGCCTGTTTGCCTGTTTGCTTGTTAACTGCTTTATTATTGACAATTGCAGCCAAAAGGCACAATAAAAATACATTAAAAACATTCAAAATTTAATTCATTCGACAACCATTTGCAGGCGCCTCACGAAACAATAGAAAAAATCTACGAAAAAATTTAATTTTAAAAGATTTAAATTGTCAATGCGTCAAGTTGTCCATATATCAATTTGTCTAGTTTCGTAGTTAAGCAAATCTTTGGAGTCGAGACTTTTATGCAATCAATGAAATGCAGTTTCGAGAGTTGTGTGAGCATTTTAGGCCTGTCTCTGCTCTGCTCTGTTATTTAATATCACGTCAAACTAGATGCACACGATAACGCATCTAGACATAGATACAGATACACATTATGTATCTGTATCTGTAGTTGTTGCTATGGTAAGGTGCATTGCAATTTGGTTTACAGGCACGTTTGAGGTACGCTTTGGAAACGCATATCTTCGTGTCGGACGGTTTGTGTTTATTTGCGGTTAAACACCACTTGACCATGTCACGGAAACCAGCAATAAGTTTATGCATTTAACTCGTTTATCTTTATGTTTTTAAGCATACCCTGTAGCCATAAAATTGTTAAAAGGGAGTCTGATAAAGGCAGCGACAGCACAGAAATTGATGAGACATGATATTCAACAGTCTATCAGTTGTTGAAAAGAAAGTTATCAATTATTATTAAATCTAATTAGAGCAGCAAAGTCATTAGAGTTGATAGTCAAGTCTGAGCTGAAGTTTGTTATCAGAGTTTCTAACAGGGTATCTGCTCGTCTAGCAACAGTTGAGCAACATTTCGAGCATTGTACTTTGAGCTTATAGACTTAAAGACACATACGCACTCACAATGAGATGAGTTTGCTTGTGTATTTCGCAGAGTTTAGTGCGCTCTGAAGGTCGCTGCTACTCAGATACAGATACAGATACAAATGCTCAGAGTTACAGATACAGATACAGAAATGATCGACACATACAACAGTTAGTGACGCCAAAAGGCCACTTTGAGCCACGTCCATGTCCACGCGTATTGAATAGTAATTAACTAATAATTATTTATACATTTTTTCAATTTGCTTTCGGTTTTTTATATTTTTTTCTCATTTTTTAAATTTTGTTTTGGC
>JBAMBL010001424.1:0-72563 GCA_037043405.1 Drosophila subquinaria
CAGGTACAGGTACCCGTACAGGTTAGACCTTTACCCTTTATTTTATTGATAATCGATCACAATAAGTAAATAATAACATAATAATAATAATAATAACAGAAATGGACACTAAAGCGAAAATGTGCTAATCGGCTGTCGCAAAAAAAATGCATTCATTTTTGTCGCACTTCAAAGAAAACAGCAAAACAAAATACCGGTTCAATTCCAGAACTCAAGGTTATTCTCAGAATGAGTAAAAACTATGAAGAATAGAATAAAAAAAATAATATGCATGAAACATATTCAGAGTTCTGAGTTATTTGCCTTTAAACTGATAGGTTAGAGAGTGTGCTAATCGGTTGTCGGGAAGGTTATTTTTACCCCATACTTTAAAGAAATTTTTGAAAAAGAAAAGTAAGAGTGGCACTGAAAATTACATCTTTCTACGCTTAGCCGTTTGGCCTACACGTTGATTCTCAGTCAGTGAGTCACTGAGTCAGTCAGGACAAAGAGTTTTGTATATATAGATAGTATAGATATAGATTGTTGGGATATCGAATATACAGTCGAACTTCCCTAACTCAAACTTCCCTAATTCGAATTTTCTCTAACTCGAACAAAACCGAGTGGCAATAGCGTTTTCTGAGCAAATTGCATACAATTGAAATGCTTTAGGAAAGATGTTCGTAATGTACTTCTTTGTCAGCGCATCAGTGCAAGATTATTTACCATGGCACCAGCACGTGTATTAAAATGATTATCTCTCTAAGAAATCTTTAAACTTATTTGTTAAGAAATTTAAAAGTGAACCAAAGAAATTAAAGTGGCTGAAAAACATCGAAAACAGTTTTCATTATATATTAAAAAATGGAAAGTTAATTATGTCATTTGAATCGGAAACTTCTTCTGGATACAGCAAAAGAACGATAAAACCTATTTTTGAGAATATCGACAGGTCTTGAACAAACTGGAATTTTTTTTGGTTCAAAATAACAAGAAAAGTTTGCAATTTGAAATGTATTTATGAATGAATAAAATTGTAGTTTCATTTGAAAAAGTAAAAAAAAAAAATTTCCTAACTCGAAGTCTCCCTAACTCGAACTTTTTTCTCGGATAATTCGGATTCGAGTTAGGGAAGTTCGACTGTATATGTACACTGCGTTTCACTTGAATAGCACACTAAATTTTTTCATTATTTTTTGCTCATCTTTAAGTATTCGCTTGATTTTATTTATTGATTGTTGTTGTATTTTGTTTGTCACTTTATTTATCTTCTTTTAACAAAAATTAGACAACTGGAAATGTACCGTTATATTTTTGCGATAATTTCTTCTGAATTTTCTTCAATAAATAGCGCATTTTTTGTTTCACTTAAATAGACTTTAGACTTAATTTCATTTTATCTGCCAAGGTTATTAAAATATCAATTTTTTTAAATTGATTTGTGCATTTTATATATGATTTGATAATTTTATGTTATTATGGTTCGTGGATCAGCACTAAGTAACAAAGAACAGGTCCAAATAAAAAGCTATATTGATTGTGACCTTTCTGTGACCAAAATACCGAAAAAAATAGGAAGAACCAGTCCCAATAAAATATGAAGGGACGCACAAGTAGTGATCTTAGCGATACAGATAAGCGGGCGATTCTGGGGCAAGCTTCAAATTCTCATGGTCCGGTGGACAAGATCAGGTCAAAAGCAGGTGTTAATGCGAGAAAAACTACCGTAATGAGGGTTATTTCGAAGCAGAAAACCTTAAACGTTTGAAATTTAAGAAAAAAACCCCACTCAACCCCACACGTAAAGAAGCTCGATTGACTTTTTGCCGCGGTAATATGTCATGGACCAGGGAGCGGTATCATGTAGGTTTTTCTGATGAAATAAAGTTTAATTTGAAAGGACCAGACGGCTATAACTATTATTTACATGATTTAAGGAAAGAGACTCATCAGTTGGAGCGTTTGCACAGCCGAGTGGGCGCGGTTTTAGTTTGAGGAGCCATATCCTACTTTGGTACTTGTGAACTCCAATTCCGAAGTTCAAATATTAATGTAAAATCGTACTAAGGAGTTTTGGAAACTGCTTTTTCGCATTTGAAAATCAATCATAGGCCATGAACTTTCCAACATGACAATGCCCCAAGACACACTGCCAGTGTTGTAGAGTCCTTCATTGAAGCTTGAAATGTTACCATTCTGAACTGGCCACCATACTCGCCGGATCAGAATATAATAGAAAATGTTGGAAATCGGAATAGAAATGGCTGCCCAGAGACGTTTTTGAGTGTGGAAAACAATTTTCAACCAAAAGTGAATTAAATGAAGCCATTCAGAGGGCGTAGGCTACAATTTCCCTCAATTACATAAAAAGTTCATGTGATTCACTTCCCAATAGGGTTTACGAGGTTATATGGGACAAGGGAGCCACAACACATTACAAAACTAATAGATATTTGCAGATAAACCTTTAATAATTAAATAAAAAAAATAATCTTAATGTTTAAAGTTGTTAAATATATTTAATAAAAAAATGTGCTATTCAAGTAAAACAGAATTTTCGAGTTATTTTTATACTTTTTTGGCTTTTTAGGTAATTTTATATTAATTGTTGAACTTATTTGGGTTTTTTCATTTTAATAATGAAGAATATTTATCACGCTATAAATAGAAACTTTAAAACAATAGTGTTTTTTTATTTGGTTCAAAGATATCGACTAAGGAAATTGAGTGTATGGAGTGTGCTATTCAAGTGAAACGGAGTGTATGTATATGCTGCCCGCTCCTGATCTATACCTACAATCTTCGCTATGTCGCATCCCAGAAGTTTTTTTTGGCTGTAGCACCGTGTAATATAAGATAGCGTTAATTACCAAGAATAGTGATTTATTTTTAAAGCTGTGGCTGTGATTGGTTTTTCCCAGAGAGGGACTTGGCAATAACTTGAAGCGAATTTGATCAGCGTGCGATTGTTTGCCAAATTTCGGTTGCTTTAGATCTTATATTTCTCTGAGAAATAGGTGTTCGTACGGACAGACATGGCTATAAGGGTCCGGCTGCTGATGCCGTTAAATAGTATATATATTTTATATGTTTGGGGACGACTTATTTTGCTTATGACATACATTATCACAAACTTATTGAACATTTTAGCCGTTGGGTAGTGGATTTAAATAATTTCTAATTATATGTCAATAAAGTTACAAATTCAAATGAAACATTAGATAGTAAATTTTACCGCATATATTCATCTACTAATTGCCGCAATTCATTATGTATTACAACCAACTGTTCTTCAGTTACCCAATCCTTAATAGGGTCGTGATTCTTATTTAGATATTCATCAATATTTCTCCAATCAATTGCAAACTTCTTCATTGTCTCCTCAATTTTTTCTGGAAACAAATATATAAAGATAAATAAAAAACAAAAAGCGCTACATGTACACGAAAAAAAAAAACAACTTAAAAGCCTTGAATGTTAGGCGTAACTCTTGAGCTAATTTACCGATTGTAATGTGTAATCAAAGATTGTAGATACTGGAACCCAAGACTGAATTGATACTGATGATGTATCTGCCTCATATTCCATATGTAAAAAGCTATGAGTGCAGGGTATAAATGTATATGTAACAAGAAATACATACCTATAGGTTTGCTTGAGGCAAGTATATAACCGACATCAACAATTCCTGCATCTTTTAATTTTTTTCTTCGTTTAGCTTCTTTTATTTTTTGTAATTTTATTTTGGCCTTTATTTTTTTTTTTCTAACTTTTTCTTATCCTTTAGTTTCTTCTTTTCCTCTTTGCTCATTGGCTTCTTATTAAGACCTTCTTGAAATTGCATGGGAGACATGGTCTCATCAATGACAACCAGAACTGTACCCTTTTTAATTGGATCCGGATAAGGGTGAAAATTTCCAGTTTTCGTATAGCTGTTTGTTAAAAAAAATCGATGAAGAAAATTGAAGAGTAAATATTTCATCAATTCAACTTACAATTCTTCGAACCAGGCACGAATATGATCGGAAATGTCTTCCATCATCCAAGGAGTTCGAACCTGGAGCAACCTTGTTCGTTCATCCATTATTAGTTTTGCAAAGTCCTCGTCAAGCTTTTGCTTTAACTTCTCATTGTTATACATTTGAAGAACAGAATTGGAAAACTGATTTGGCCTTTTTAACTGTCGTGTTTTCTTAATACCCAACAATTCCTTTTTAAATTGCTTTTTAATTTTGAAAATCTTTCGTATTCTATAGGTACGCCACCAAAATTGAATAATGCGTGCAGCATTATTACGAACAGCATTAATTTTATCCAGTTCATGCTCTAAAAGGATTTTATTAATTTAAAAATATTTATGAATATTCATGAAAAGCAGAAATTACGAAAAAAAGGATTAAATTCTTAGAAGATTACAGCAAGGGCGGGCGAGTATCTCTGACACTGTAAAAGAAGAACATACACGGATAAGTTTGTTTTAAGTTTATTCAACACTGCCATTGAAGGAATACAGAATTACGGTGGCTCACAGCTTAAAGTATGCACCCTTATTTTTGCTTTAACTGCTATGTTGGTCAAGTTATCACAATAAAAAAAATATATTTGGAAAGGTCGTGTAAATTCCGTTTGAATGACACAAAACTTTCTTTAACCCATTGAGTACCCTTGGAAAATTTCGAATTTATGTAAAAGTCACTTTTCAAAACTTTTTTCCTCAATTTTTTACAAAAAAAATGTTTGATGCAAAAAAATTTGTGGAACAATTCAAAGAGTAACTGCAAAAGAAAATTTTCAAAAATATTTTTGCTAGTATTTTTTATGATGTTTTGAAAATTGACGTTTTAACCCATTTTTCCTACTTTCATATTATACAACTAGTCGGCGGTGCTACAGTCGAGCGGTACTCGACTGTCGGAGACCCCGTACTTATTATAAAGATATCTCAAACAACAAAAAGATTTTCATACTAAGACTTAATTTGGACTGATCGTTCCTATGGCAGCTATATGATATAGTAATCCGATTTCAATCAAATTTGGTCAGTATGTATGGGACCATCTTTTATACATATTCTGATAGTTTGGTTGAAATATCTCACAGCAAAAAAGTTTTCCATACTAAGACTTGATTTTCAACTGATTGTTCCTATGGGATCTATATGATATAGTAGTTCGATTCCAACCAAATTTGGTCAGTATGTATGGGTCCATCCCATATGCATATTCTGTCAGTTTAATTTAGTTATCTCAAACAATAAAAAAGATTTTCATACTAAGACTTGATTTTCGACTGATTGTTACTATGGGAGCTATATGATATAGTAGTTCGATTCCAACCAAATTTGGTCAGTATGTATGGGTCCATCCCATATGCATATTCTATCAGTTTAATTTAGTTATCTCAAACAACAAAAAAGTTTTCCATACTAAGACTTGATTTTCAACTGATTGTTCCTATAGGAGCTATATGATATAGTGGTCCGATCCAAAATCTAAAACAAACTCGATCTGCTCTTAATATAGACGAACCTACATACCAAGTTTGGAGTCTCTAGCTCTTATAACGTATGCGGAATGAAATACGAACAAAATTGAACATGTTCTCATTAAGTTCCCATAATCGACAGCGCAAAACAAAACTCACTATAATTAATGGTACTATTTTAGCATGCATAGCATAAAAAATTAGATTTCTAGATAATGCACAGTCGCGGTAATGTCTCTGAGCACAGCAGACCGTCGAAAATTGATTTGCACATATTGCGCAAATAACCAATCTTAGCCGAAAAATTAAATTTTTCAATACTTTTCTGCTATGGGCTTCAAGGAAACTTTTATTTATAAGATAATTTCGGATGTTTAGAATGCAAAAAAAATGGAAAGAGCCCCTGGATCCGGAAAAAAATTTCCATTACAGTAGTCTTAAGTTAGAGCCAAATAATAGGCTGAAATTGTGGGTCGCACATATAAATCGA
The DNA here is from genome assembly GCA_037043405.1 of Drosophila subquinaria. NCBI lineage: Eukaryota > Metazoa > Arthropoda > Insecta > Diptera > Drosophilidae > Drosophila > Drosophila subquinaria. The sequence continues at coordinate 5,957 of JBAMBL010001424.1, forward strand.
ATCGTGCGTTTGCCAAAAAATACAAAGTGAACGACAAAACGGTGAAAAAGTATTTAAAAGACATTGGAGTGATGATATGCTTTAAAAATACCGTTCCTTAAGTCACAGAAGTACAGAGAGAGACAATTAAACTTCGGCTACGTGCGCTTTCTAGAAATTTGTTTTCTGCGAGCAGTTTAAAGATTTGGATAATGGATAATGAGACGTTTTTCACATTGGATGGTCATGAGTGGACTCCGAAATATTACTTAAGGCTTCCTAATATTTAAGCACCTGAGAATGTAACTCAAATAACATAAACAACGGTTTTATTGTGGCTGGTCATAAGCGAGCGTGGAAACAGCGATCCTGTCTTTTTTAAGGCAGGATTGGCTTTGAATTCGCAAAATTACAAGGACAATTGTCTTCCGGCGCTTAAAAAATTTATTGATAAGTATTATGAGAATGATAGTACAATGTTTTTTCCGACTTAGCGTCTGCTCATTAAGCCAGAACAACTCTGAAGGCTCTTGACCACTTGATCACTGATTTCCTGCCTAAGCTGCAAAACCCTCCAAGCGTGCCTCAGTTAAAGCCCATGGAAAAGTTTTGGTCAAATATGAAAAGAAATGTTTAGAGTAAGGACTATAAGCCAAAAAACATCGACTGTTTGTTATTAAAAATCAAAAGAGAGCTTGCTAAAATGGGTACAAAGGGAATTCAGGAGGATATTCGCAAGGTAACCGAATATATAAGGAAGGCAGATCGCTATGGTCATGAATATTTTTTGTAAAATAGCTTATAGTCTAATTAAAAACATATCAAAAATTGAAGTTGGTCGGTCTTGAAATACATTTTTTATTTTTATTACAACAGTTGTTCGTATTTCATTCCGCATACGTTAGTCTCTGAGATCTAGGCGCTCTTACAGACGGACAGACGGACATGGCTATATCGACTCGGCTGTTGATGCTGATTAAGAATATATATGCTTTATGGGGTCTGCCACGCCTACTTCTGCCTGTTACGCACATTTTTTTTTGTGACAAAGTTAATAGACCCCTTTACTTTTTTAAAGTACGGGGTCTAAAAAGTGGCTTTTTAGCAATTTTCAAAAAATCATAAAAAAATACTAGCGAAGAGATTTTGAAATTTTTTTTTTTTGCAGTCACTCTTAGAGTTTTTTCAAGAATTTTTTCTAAATCAAAATATTTTTTGTAAAAAATCTAAGAGAAGAGTTGAAAAATTGACTTATTTTTAAAATTCAAAATTTTCAATGGATACTTAATGGGTTGAGAAAAGTTTTGCATCATTCAAACGAAATTTAAAAGACCGTTCCAAATATATTTTTTTTACTGTGAAGACTTGACTTACATACATAGCTGTTAAAGTAAAAAAAGGGCGTACGAATTAATAGTGGATTGGGCTCGTAGAAGGAAAAACCACATAAGCAGTGTAGTTTGGTGGGTGCGCTAGATGCAAAAAAGTTTGATTGCACAAAATGGTGTCTGCATTAGAGATGGGCTTGGCCTCCTTTTTAAGGCCCGGCCCGATATCTTCTTCACTACAGCAGTCCTCTTTAGATACAAATTGTATTTTAAATTAAAATGTTTGTTTTAAATTTTTTACTATAAGCTCCAACTTGAATTATTTTTTATTTTGCTCATAGCTCCGTAGGTTATGAAAATTTTCAAGAATATAAATATTTTTTGCTTTTATTATCAGAAAAATAAATATTTTTTTTACAAACATAATTGCCCAGCGCAAAAACTAACAGCACTCTCAAGCTTTGGCTGCTACGACACTTTGTTGCTGCTGTTCTATTCCAATTCTAAAAAAATCGTATATATTCAGTTTCGAAGTAGTATTTTCCAAGCCCCCTAGCTAAAAGTTATGTTTCATATTTCTTTGTGGGGTTTCAAATTTAGCGGGTTTAAGCGATTTCCCTCGATTTTTCGAAAAAGTCGTAGAACAAAAGTTTCTTGATTTTTGATCGGGAACAAGTCCTATAAGCTATATCAACGCTTTGATACAAACAAACAAGTGGACTGACTTTAAATCTCATTTTCGAAAGGCGACTAAAAATTTCAAAGCTAATTATATTTGAACCAGTGCAAAGTGGTCGGACTTGTATGGAGACATGCGACAAATTCGAGTATATCGTTTTTTTAAATACAACAACCGAAAATTTATTAACAAAAAGAAAAAACATGAGAAAAAATAAATAGTTAAATACATTTTAAAGAAAATTAAAATTAAATAATCTTCAAATAATGTAAGAACAGACTCTTTTAATAAATTGAAAAGAAAGCCCTATACCAATTTAAATGAACCAAAAATAACGTTAATTATAAAGAAAAATACTAATTTGACATTTAAAACACAAATAAACAATAACAAACACATAAAAGAGCACTTACCACGAAAACACACAAAAAAAAAGACACAAATACCTATTGCACTCCGATCAACATATCGCTATGAAAAGGCGGCTAAAGGCAGCTAATATTGGTTTATTTGAATCTCAACATATGTATCTATGATCAAAACAAATATAGACCTGGGGATCGCTGGGGAACACAACTAAAAGCTTAAGAGAAGTTAGAAATTGGAAACGAAAAACATTCAAAAAAGACCTTTTGGTTAATTAAGATTTCTTGGACGACACAAAACGATTTACAAATAGTTGGGTAGTTGAAATTAAACTTTATTACTTTAAAGTTATTGGCGTTTTTTTTAAATGCGTTTTTAATGTGTAAGGATTTGGCTTACTCTCTGCAAAATAACAACACACTGAATTGTCAAGCACGTGGCTTAACTTTAAGGCCCTTTTTTGCATAGAGCGAATGGTCACACTGAAAAAATACGTTTGATTCAAATAGCCAATTTATTTATGAGATGAACATTATTCAAATTGTAAAATTTCGAATTGGGTTTTTTATTTTTTGTCGTATGCGAGCGAACACTGTGCAGTGGTCGGATTTTGATGATCGAGGTATCATTCGACGCGTATTTTTGATGAAATAGTAAAAAATTAATCCAACGGCCCCACTTGCTCCAATACTGTTTATCTCATGAACCAGGTGAATTTTCAAGTCTTAGTTTGCACATTTGTTAGTTAACTTTATACCTTTCGATCGGTAACTCGACCTGATCAGACAGTCATAGCAAATTTTCCGTTCTTCCTGTATATATTGCTAGTCGCCTTTTGAACCCTTCGTGCTGCTTCCGTCCCTAGCTCGGACTGCCGTCCGCAGTGATTTGTTGCTTTTTTTGCTTTTAATTTAAAATCTTGGGTTCTTTTGATTACGATATGATTTATCGATAAAAAAGCATCACAATCAGAGAATTTCACCTTACTATTTTGGTGATAAATTTTCAGTCATCACTACCGATCACCGGAACAATCATACAAATTTCATCGATTTTCTGTTGTCGATTTGTTCTGTTAAAAAATAAATAATACTAGGGGGCACCCCCCCTGCTTGCTTCGCTCGCAAAATTGAAAAGAAGTTCTTTAGTAGTCCGGATTAACAAATTTATGTAATACTAGGGGGCTCAGCCCCCTGCTCGCTTCGCTCGCCAACCCCCGCTCGCTGCGCTCGCGTTTTTCATACTAAAGGTCAATTAACATCCGATTATTCCTATGGCAGCTATATAATATAGCCATCCGATTTCAACCAAGTTTGGTCAGAATGTAAAGGACAGTCTCAAACATACAATCCGTGAGTTTGGTTGAGATATCTTAATTTTCTGTTGTCGATTTGTTCTGTTAAAAAATAAATAATACTAGGGGGCTCCCCCCCTGCTTGCTTCGCTCGCAAAATTGAAAAGAAGTTCTTTAGTAGTCCGGATTAACAAATTTATGTAATACTAGGGGGCTCCGCCCCCTGCTCGCTTCGCTCGCCAACCCCCGCTCGCTTCGCTCGCGTTTTTCATACTAAAGGTCAATTAACATCCGATTGTTCCTAAGGCAGCTATATGATATAGTTACCAGACTTTGACCAAATTTGGCCAGAGTGTTAAGGACTGCCCCAAACATATAATCTGTGAGTTTGGTTGAGATATCTTAAGAAACAAAAAAGTTTTTCAAACTAAAGGTTATTTTGCATCCGATTGTTCCTATGGCACCTATATGATATAGTCACCCGACTTTGACCAAATTTGGCCAGAATGTTAGAGACAGTCCCAAACATATTTTCTGTGAGTTTGGTTGAGATATCTTAAGAAACAAAAAAGTTTTTCATACTAAAGGTTATTTTGCATCCGATTGTTCCTATGGCAGCTATATGATATAGTCATCCGACTTTGACCAAATTTGGTCAGAATGTTATAGACAGCCCCCAAACATATAATCTGTGAGTTTAGTTGAGATATCTCAAGAAACAAAAAAGTTTTTCATACTATGCAATTCTGTGTCCTTTGACCTTGATTTTGACCCACTTACAGGTTGAATTTCGCAAAACACCGTCTTATTGCACGATGAAATTATCTCACCTATGTTGTGTGAAAATATCAGCTTTCTATCTTTTACCGTTTGGGCTGCACGTTGATTCTCAGTCAGTCAGTCAGTCAGTGAGTCAGGACAAAGAGTTTTATATATATAGATAACATTTTCTGTAAGAAAACGAAAATATTTAACTTTCACTGTCCGCGGTTTTAATGTTTCTTCCTTGCAACTGAACTTTGGCTAAAAGTTAGATTTAGTGATTTGGCAGTAAAAATCCAGATTTGCCGGGAAAAAAGCTAAATTTGGCAGGAAAAAGCTAAATTGAGGAATAAGTCAAAATTTAGTAAGAAGAGTTAATCTGTGAGTTTTGTTACAATATCTCACACAACAACAGAGTTTTTGATTCTAAAGGTTAATTTGCATCTGATTGTTCTTATGGCAGCTATATAATATAGTAATCCGACTTTGACCAAATTTGGACAGCATGTAAGAGACAGTATCAAACTGAAAATCTGGGTTGGGATACCTTAAGAATTAAAAAAGTTTTGCATACTAAAGGTTATTTTGCATCCGATTGTTCCTATGGAAGCTATATGATATAGTCATCCGACTTTGACCAAATTTGGTCAGTATGTAAAAGACAGTATCAAACAGAAAATCTGTGAATTTGGTTGAGATATTTGAGCACCAGCCTTTAGAATGAAAAATTTAATTATTTCCTGAGTGTTGCGTAAGAAATCAGTTTATACATACGTTTGAAAGCATTTGAATATTTATCGATTATAATCGGTAAGAATTTATATTTTTTATTTTGTAACAAGTTGGCAGCCTTATGAATATTGCCGCACTTATTGTCAAAAACTTGAAGAGTTAAGCTTAGTACGCAAGCTAACTAAATTTTACGCGGAGTAAAGTGCTCAATATTTAGCTGTCGACCCAGTGTTGCCAATGCAACTCGGAAAAATAACAGAAAGTTGAGTGGTAACTCTCTGCGTCAACAGCGGTTTATTTTAAATATGAACATGCAGAACTGATTTGCATAAAAAGAGGAGAGAATAAACAATGAAAAATGTATATTAATGTTAATAGAGGAGAAATATGCGATGACACGCAAGCACAGCGGGTTTTGGGTGCACCCATCGCTTTTGAACTTTTTACGTGGGTCCTTCCTCTAATGAAAAAATACAAAATTATTGACGAAACTCTAGCCAATGATTTAGGTCTTGATGGTCCCACAAGGCCATTAAAAATGCAATGGACAAACAATGAAATATACGAACAGGACGATTCTAAAGTAGTTAGCGTACGCATCAAAGGTGAAGGTGTAAATGATAAGACGTTCATAATGAGAAAAGTTAAAACTGTAGCCAATCTCAATTTAGCCCTTCAAACTTTGAGCGTAGACGAAATGACAGACAAATTTAACTTTTTGGAGAATTTCAAACACTGTTCGTACGAAAAGGCTCATCCAAAAATTCTAATTGGACAAGACAACTGGTCTCTGATTGTGTCACGAAAACTGAAATACGAAGGTTTCAATGGCCCAGTTGCCATCAAAACTTTGTTAGGTTGGTTGCTGATGTGTGAACGCAAAATCGACAAGAATCCTGACTATGGACAGAAATATAAAGACATGTTCGAGTCCCATATTTCGAAAGGGTATTTAAGAAAACTAAGTCCATCTGAAATCGACATAAAATCACCATTGACATATTACCTCCAGACAAACTGCGAATTGTTTTTGACGCAGCTGCTAAGAGTCATAACTATTGCCTAAACGACTTCTTCTTCAATCAATTGTCATCTGTTCTGATGAATTTTAGAAAGCATAAAATTGTATTTGTGGGAGACATTATATAGATGTTCTTACAAATAAACGTAAAACAAACTGACAGACACGCTCAGGGAATTTTGTGGAGAGAGAGTAAAGAACAAAAAACTCCCGATTTTATGAAGTTGAAGTTTTAGTTTTTGGAGCTAAATGTAGTCCAAGTATTGCACAACAAGTAAGGAATCGTAATGCAAGCGAAATCGAAAACGAATATCCGCAAGCTTGTCAAGACATAAAATTCAAACACTATATGGACGATTACTTAGGCGGAGCAGATGACATTGATAGCGCTGTTCAGCTAATCAAGGATGTCACATATGTGCATCAGAAAGGTGGATTTCAGATGTGCAATTGGATATCCAATTCAGCAGACGTTCTCAGTAAAATAGAGCTAACAAAATGTCAAAACAAAACAGAATCTTCTTATAAAATTAAAAACTTAACTGAAGAAAGGGTCTTAGGACTAATTTGGAACTACGAGAAAGACACATTTGGCTATAACTTACAATTTACAAAGTCACGCCGTGAACTTCTTGAAAATTTGAGAAGACCGACAAAGCGAGAGGTTTTAAAAATAACAATGTCGATATTCGACCCATTGGGTTATCTTTCAAATTTGCTTATAGCAAATAAGATACTTCTCGAAGCCATTTGGGATAGTGGTATTAACTGGGACGACCGGATAACAGACGAGCATTTTGAAATTTGGAAAGTACTTTGTAATTCATTGCTTCAAATTAGAAATTTTAACATACCAAGACTTATGACAATATTACCGATCAAAGACTGTGACATTCAATTACATATTTTTACCGACGCATCAAAATATGCTTATGCAGCATGTGCATACGTACGTTTTGAAAAGGACAAGTCAATTGAATGTATGTTAGTAGCAGCTAAATCACGTGTAAACCCATGTCAATACCACGGTTAGAATTACAAGGAGCCTTATTGGGAGCTAGAATTAGCAAAATGATAAAAGAGACATTGAATTTGCAAATCAATAAAACATACTTATGGACTGACTTTCAAATTGTTTTATACTGGCTAAAGTCAAGCAGTAAACGCTTTAAGGTTTTTGTATCTCTTAGGGGAAATACAAGAGACGACAAATGTGAGTAACTGGAGGTATGTGCCTTCCAAATGAAACCCTGCTGATGAAGCAACTAAGATAACTAAAATTGATTGCAATAACTCCTGTATAAAAGGTCCTAAGTTTTTGCATGAAGGTACTTGTCAGTGGCCAATGTGCAAAATTTTTTTAGCAGAAGAGGATAAAGAAATGTTTACAAACGAGTATGTAAATTTAATTTCTTCCCCGAAAGACGAAATAATTTTACCGGACATAACAAGATTTTCCAGCTGGACACGATTTTTAAGAACAACGGCTTGGGTAATACGATTTGTGCCAAATTGTAAATTAAGTCAAGAACGTAGACTTTACACGGAACTAACAGCTAATGAAATAATCAAAGCTGAAATATTAATTTACAGAAAGTCCCAATCAGACAGCTTTCAATCCGAAATTGAAAACTTACAGAATGGTGAAATGATAAAAAATTCAAGCAGTTTAAAATCATTGCCAATGAAGTTGACCAGTGACGGATAACTGAGACTGAAAGGTAGATTGGAAAATATAAATGACGACGAGTATGACACTAATGCAAAAAAACCAAATCTCCTAGATAAAGACCATCCGATCACCATGTTGTTCATTAATTTCTATCATCGACAAAATTGTCACCTTTTCACAGAAACTGTTATTTCCAATCTCCGACAGAAATATTGGATTGTAAAATGTCGTAACACAGTGAAGAAAGTAATTCGGAACTGTCAGTATTGCAAAAACAAACGTTCCATGTCACAGATTGCTGTAATGGGACAGTTACCGAAGTGTAGAATTGAACCGACAGAAAGAGCTTTCTTAAAAGTTGGCTTAGATTACTTCGGCCCAATCGAGGTATTAATAAACAGATGCCATGTTAAACGTTATGGTGTAATATTTACCTGCATGTCAACCCGTGCAGTTCATTTAGAAATAGCCGAAGACTGTACTGGCTGTAGCAACAGATAGCGATTTGAAACAGTTAAATATTAGGAAAGCGTCTCAAAGACTGGCTGATATATTCTGGCTAAAATGGAAAAAAGAATATAGACAATATCTTTTGCATAGCCGTTTATTGGTCAAAGACTCAAAATAATTTAAAAGAAGGTAATATTGTTTTAATATTGGATGCAGATCTACCTAGAAGTACTTGGCCAAAAGGCATTATTGTTAAAACTTATCAAGCTAAAGATAATACTATTAGAATTGTAAATGTTAAGATAAAGGACAATATCTATAAGAGACCTATAGTCAAACTTATCAAATTAGATGTTAAGAGCAATTTGTAAAGCTTTAAGTATTGCAGTCTGAATAATATTGCCGACTACAATACTTGGGAGGAGGATGTTGCGTAAAAAATCAGTTTATACGTTTGAAAACATTTGAATATTTTTCGAAAATCACAGTGCTGTAAAACACAAATAATCGGAAAGAATTGATATTTTTTATTTTGCAACAAGTTGGCAGCCTTATGAATATTGCCGCACTTATTGTCAAAAACTTGAAGAGTTAACGTCAAAAATAGCGACATCGACAGTCGCAAAATAAGTGTATTGCATTTTTATTTGTTAAGAATAAATAAAATTAAAAACGATATACCGACGTGAATTACATGTGGGATCATTGACGCAGTACAGGAAGATATTAAGAAGCGCGAGCCGGATTGGCGTTATTCATTACTTATATCTAAAACTACAGGTAATCCCAGGAACACTGAGATTCATGAAGCAACCTTACAGATTGTTTATCGTGTACTGTATTAAACATTCCTACCAAATTTGGTTCAAACCGAATCAAATCATCAATCCTTAAGCATAGTATCCAGCTGTTGAAATTCGTTTGAAAGGTGTCAGCTCCATATAAAAAAAAGGGTTACAAACTGTCTCGAAATTATTTTGTGAAGCTATTTCTAAACCCTTGTTCCAGTACCTTATAGGCTATTTACACTGAGCACATCTACGGGGAATGCATGAGAATGATGGTAGATGTGAAACACCGATTCACATAGCCAACATTTAACATCTAACATCAATTTGTCACTTCACGTCAAAATTTTGTTAACAAAATTGTAAAATTCTACTCTTGGTATAAAATGAATTTTGATGAGGAATTGGCTGGGTTTGATGGCATTGGACACATCCAACGAAATGAATGGTCAAGATTGAGCAGAACTTGTCGCTGACTGCCAATTTAAATAACATGCACCAACTGCAAATCTTCTAATTAAGAAATAAATTTAAAATTAAATTTTTTTAAGTTATTTATTTAGTTAAAGTGAGCTCGAGCCCTTGATGCTCCTCGCGAGATTTGCGCTGCTCTTTCTTCACGTGCAGCCTCTTCCGAACTATTTTAAGCTTCTTGGCTTGGTGCGCTTTGCTGCAGATACTCTGGTTTTGAGTTGGGTGGTGTTGGTACTGGTACTACACACTCAAAATCAAACTCGATCGCGTCTTCCATATATTCCATGAAAAGCTGCAACAACATTATCATTACACAAACTTAGGCTGCGCGCACACTGGGAACTAAAAGCGGAGCTTACAGCTGAGCTTATAGGCGAGCTGAAAAGTTCAGAACAAAATTAATAGATAAGCTTAAGCCCCATTTACACGAGCACTTTTTCACCGACACTTTTTGTCACATTTTGTCAAAAAGCTGTCCGTGTGGCGTAACCACACAAAATTTCAAAGCGTCGGTAGAAAACTAACGCTCACCGAAGGAAGTAGAACACATTATATTCCATCGGTGAGCGATGGTGAGCGACACGGACGGTTTTTTGACAAAAAGTGTCTGTTTTTTGACAAAAAGCTGTCCCTGTCGCTCACCATCGCTCACCGATGGAATATAACGTGTTCTACTTCCTTCGGTGAGCGTTAGTTTTCTACCGACGCTTTGAAATTTTGTGTGGTTACGCCACACGGACAGCTTTTTGACAAAATGTGACAAAAAGTGTCGGTGAAAAAGTGCTCGTCTAAATGGGGCTTTAGCTTTCAGTGTGCACACGCTCATACAAGCAGTAGGTTTGATTTTTTTCTCGAGCTGATAAGCTCAGCTGTAACCTTCGCTTTCAGCTTCCAGTGTGCGCGCAGCCTTACTGCAGATGTTCACAGTCGGCAAGTCTATTTTTGTGCGGGCATCTATCCAACCACTATTAGATCTGGTTTTCAGGCGTATGCGCCATTAATGTGGGACCTCTTGAGCACAACTCTTGAGTCTCCAATATTCTGCTGGCAATTTTGTTCTTGAGCTCCTTTAATTAAAAAAAACATTAAATACTAGCGAAAATAATTTAAAACCTCTTTTACTTACATGGTTCAGCCAATTATCATTGTTTTGTTTGTTGTTTCATTTGTTATTGTCATTCATTTTAGTTGACATTCTTCACATTTTCGTACCGAATGGAAAATTTCTAGTGTTGTATTCGAAAAAAATCGGATCCAAACCGATTAGAAACGTATGAAATAGGAACATCAATAGGAGATGGCGGGACGGATGGGGAAATTTCGGCACTATAGGTACATCACCAATTTTGATGGCAGATGCTGCTTAGTGTGAATTGGGTATTAATTTGGGCTGCTCAGAAAATGTTCGAGCGTTTTGCAACCCTGTCTTAATGACAGCTGCCAGCTTTTTTCTGACCTTTCAAAACAGCGATTCGTTAAATCTTTCGACTAGTCAAAATCATTTTGAGCAGCACTGGCAGCAAGTAAGCAACAAAATAAGAGCTGTATTGAGCTCTTCGATCATGAAGAGCGAGTTAAGCTTATAGAAGCGGTGCAACAGAGGCCGATCCTGTGGGATATCACCGACAAGAAGCACTTCGATGCCATTTTTATAAAAAGTGCCTGGGAGAGCGTGGCAGAGGCGTTGAAGAAAGCTGGTAAGTTTTCTTGGATTGCAAAGTTTATGATAAGTGGTTTAATGAATTCGTTAACTTCAGTACAAGATTGCAAAACAGCACGGAGGTCGCTACAAGTACCACATTAAGGCGTCGAAGAGGAAGCGGACAAAAAGTGGTAGTGCCGGTGGAGTTGGGCCACATCCACACAGGGCAAATGACTCCAAAGAATGGAATAGCAACAATATACAATTTATAGCAGGAGCCAGCGTCACAGGAGGTGCCTGGCAAGCGTGACAATCAGGTGGAGATGCTTTCTGGCTTTAGCTCAGGGTTTCTCTCCGCCGCTATGTACTGGATCGATATTATAAAAGGGTTCCAGCTGGAGAAATCACGGAGGGCTACGCAAGCAGTAACACAATTGCTTTGGGACTTTGAGAAAGATCCCGAGCATTGATCAAGTAGAAGATCATTCTCATAAGCGCTATGACTGCAACTGAAGTTCCTTTTAATCAGTTTAAAGGTCCTTTTATATAAATAAATTAAAAAAACGTAAAAATTATAATCAATTTTAATTTGTATTAATTTCTTTGTATTTTAAAAACCAGAAGCTTCGTCCTGCACTTCTTCCGTCTCTTTCAGTACAACATAAGAGGCCATTAATCCCATAATTAGGGTATAAGTCGCTACCACTTGTCTTATGTCCGTTTTGTCCATTTTCGTACTTTAATTATTTACAATTTTATTTACTTGTTTACTTGATGTGCACAGCTGACGCAACAGTGTGACCACTCAACTTTTCAGAGATTTTTAACGAAATGCTGTCACTCTGAAGTTTGGAAGCCAGAAAACTATGCTCTAGCTTGAAAAACTTTTTTACACCCCGTAAAAAGTATATGAGTCTATTAATTTTGTCGCAAAAAAAGTGCGTAACAGTCAGAAGAAGGCTTGACAAACCCATCATCAACAGCCAAATCTACTATATATAGCCAAGTCGATATAGCTATATCCGTCTGTTTTGCTGTCCGCTTCTCTATAGATCTCAAGAACTATAAGAGCTAGAGACACAGAGCAGATCGAGTATTTTTGAATTTGAACTAGCCCTAACGATTTATATTATTTTATTTTAGCCAGTGTTTGTTTTTTCATAGTTAGTACCGGGTTTCCGGGGGTTGTTCGAAAATCAGAAATCACTTGACTCAAACGGTAATAACATAGCCTTCTCTCCATTGATATTAATAATTAATGATTGAGATGTCATTCGACTCGTATTTTTAAAAAGAAAAATTTAATCAGTCGTTAAATTTTGACCCTTATCACACCAACCTGAAACCATACCTTTTGATCAGTATATGTATCGATGTGATCGAATATTTATAGCAAAATTTCTCATTTTCCTTGCTGGTCCCCTCTCACTCTATTCGTCATGCTTTCGTCTCTTGCGTGAACTGCCTTCAACAGTACCACACATTCCCTTGTAGTGTGATCTTTTACCCCGGACTTGACCCACTGTTGTATGAAAACTTCAGCTTTCCAGGCCTAACCGTTTGGCTAACACAACGATCAGTCAATCAGGACAGACAGAGTTTTATATTTGTTTATACTAGGGGGCTCCGGCGCACATCATATATTTTTCTCTAATAAACTATTGTAGCAACCACTGAAGCATAACACACAACAATCTCGATTATACGACATTTTTTAGTTGGGACAAAAAAAATTGTTTTTTTTAAAGTATTCTCAAACTGAACAGTTTTTCGATATTTCTAACCTATTTTCCTCGGTCTCTAGAATATTTGATGCAATATGAAAAGCAGTCCTTCGTTTATTAGCCAGCTTTTTTTTGTAAGTCGGTCTTTTTTTTAATTGTGCGATATATCAAGAATGTACTGTACGTATTTATAAAATATAACATAATTTGTAAAAAGACAAAAAAATTAAATTTCCTCAGCCCGCTTGTGGGCAGTTGTGGGCCCTCGGATTTCATACCATGAATATCTATAAGCATATACCAGCATCTTCCAATCTGAAGTATGTGAAGTAGGGAGGTGTGCTGATTTTAATCTCAAACGCAGCTATCGGAATAGAGATATAGTCATTCTGTCCGATAGTAAGTCTGGAGTAGTGCACGAGGTGTGGAATAAGCTAACCAACTGGGATCACAAATAGGCTAACCCTAAAATGGACCCCAGGTCACATGGATATAGCAGGGAATGAAGCGGCTGACAAACTAGCCAGAATGGGCACATGCAGACCTCTAATAGGTCCTGAACCTTTTTGTGAAATTGGAGACACAATTCGGGAGTACCTACGCAAGGAAGAGAGACGACTTCAACAATCGCGTAGGACGGAGACCACAGGTATCAGACAAGCGAAACACCTCCTAGGCAGCTATAACCCTAAGCGGCTCAAGCACGCAATTTCACTAGGAAAGAACAAATTCAGAATACTCACCGGTCTACTGACAGTGCATTGTAGACTGAGAAGTCACCTATTTAAATTGGGAATTGAAAGCAGTCGAACCTGTCGTTTCTGCTATTGCGAGGAGGAATCCTCAATGCATATGCTAGCAGAATGCACTGCTTAATCTAGACGTAGATGTAGTCTTCTAGGGAAATATGTCCTACGAATTGAGAACATATCAGACCTCAACCCGACAAAAATCCTCGACTTCGTGCAAGAGATCTGGTTGATGGATGAGCTATCAATGATAATAAATAAATAAATAACGAATATTTTTCTTGTGCGCTACATTTGGAGCGTGGACTACCAGAGCTTTATATAAACACGCTGGAATTTAATTACATTAATAAAGTCTTGAAAATTCACCTTTACAGGCTACCCTTTAAGGTTGGAGCAGAAATTAATATATTGTAAGCAGAAATTAATATAAGTAATCGACAATATCTAACACCTACAGGCAACTACACTGCATCCTTGTAGAGTTCAATTATTTCCATGATCAGTACGACACGTATAAATTCTCTCTCATTTTAAGAGCCAAATGCGAAGTCTTAAACCTTAATTGCATCCCACACAGGCAGTTTTAGATGAGTGATTGCACCCTCTGCAATTTGCGAATATATGCCCAGTCTGTCGTGAGCTACGAATGAGAGTCTGGGACAAAACGGTGATGTCGCCAGGGGAGACATTTGTTGTCTTGAATGAGTACGAGTGGAGCAAATTGGCTGAGCCTCTGAAGAACGCTGTTCGATATAGGAATGTCATAATAAATGTAAACTTTTAGTTTTAAATTACTAAAGTCGCTATGATAGGGCTTCTGATGGGTGGAAGATCCACTATCTCGTAAAGAACGGGGGAGGTGGGTGGAGTAACCCTAGAAAGACTGTCATAGCAAATTAAATAATTTTATAATGTTATAAAGTACTAAATCACTGCGGACGGCAGTCCGCGCTTGTGACGAAAGCAGCACAAAGTGTGCGAAAGCGACTAGCATATATACACAGGAAGAATGGAAAATTTGCTATGACTGCCCGATCAGATCGAGCTATATACCGATCGAAAGGTATCAATTAAACTTACAAATGTGAATACTAAGACTTTTGAAAACTCACCTGGTTCGTGAGATAAACAGGTGTAAGTGGGAGGGGCAAAATTTAAATGATTGGAGCTAATGGGGCCGTTGGAGCCTTTCTGAATTTTTTTTTAATTTTTTACTATTTTAATCAAAAATACGCGTCGAATGACACCTTGATCATCAAAATCCAATCACTGGTTCAGAAGATAATTAATTTTGAAATTATGGTGCCCTTCTCAAAACGAGATGAAAAGTCAGTCTGTTTGTTTGTCTGTTTGTTAGTATCAAATCGTTGATTTAGCTAAAAAGTTTGAATGAGGTCTTGTTCCCGATCAAAAATCTAGAAACGTTTGCTCTACGACTTTTTCGAAAACTCGCTAGTTTAGCGGGAAATCGCTAAAAACCGCTAAAATTGAAACCCTCATAGCATCCAAACGATAGAAGCTACAGATATGATCTATATATCGTTGAAAAGGTATTTCGAAGGGCTCTTATGCATACCTTCAAAATTTTTTCTTTTACACATGCAATCACTTTAAAATATGTTATATGTCATAGGCAATTTGATTCCGCGTTTTTTGACATATAACACATATCTGTCAAAATTCGTTTGGACAAGATATTACCTTTTAACTGAATATACCTTTTACCTTTACACTACTGTATGTACATGTGCAGTATGTACACTGCTTGCAGCGTTATGCGGAACTAAACTGCTTGCAAGTGGTGAATTATTTTTGCGGCAGATAAATCATTTTATAATCAAAAATATAGAATCGTTTGTTCTACGACTTTTCGAAAAATCGCTAGTTAGCGGGAAATCGCTAAAAACCGCTAAAATTTATTTATATTTAAAAAGTTAGAATGGGAATAGGACAGCAGCTGCAAAGTGTCATAGCAGCCAGAGTTGAAGAGTGCTGTTAGCTTTTGTGCTGGGCATGTGTGTTTGTAAAATGGACCAGTGTTGCCAGACAGTTTGTTTTAGATGTACAAACAATAAACAAAATTGACAAAGCTGTACTGTCAAAAAATATTGCAATTTCCAAATTTCTGATGTCTTATTCAAAAATTTCTGATATCCCATAAAAAAACCTCTTTACGAGGTAAAAGTCTAGTGACGAAAACATTTTCATGCTCCAAAATTTCTGATATCCAATTTTGTGACGAATAATATTAAGTTTTACATATAAATTATTTTAAGCAAAATTTTTGCATTCGGCACTGCGCAAAACAGTGAGTTTTATTTGGTATTAGAATTGAGGCATTTTAGCGCAATGTGCCGAGTGCCAAAATTTTGCTTAAAATAATTTATGTGTAAAACTTAATATTATTCGTCACAAAATTGGATATCAGAAATTTTGGGGCATGAAAATGTTTTCGTCACTAGACTTTTACCTCGTAAAGAGGTTTTTTTATGGGATATTAGGCAGACGGCTCAAAGCCATGCTATATATCAGTTCCTTTAATGTGTATACAATATATGTACTTGTTTGTGCTCATAAAAAAAAACCTGTAATTGAAGTACTACTACATACTACTACTACATCCTGTGTAGTGCCAACAAACATGGAGACATTTGAATATATTTATATTGGGTAACAATTTCAAAAGTAGGTGAAACTATATATGGTAATTAGTATATATGGTAATTAGGAGACTCAGAATAATCTCTCAATTGACCATTTTGAGGCAGAGAACCACCTCCCTACAGTACTGTCGAACCTGCCGATTCTGCAATACTTATGATAAGCACTGAAAGCATATCTTGACAGAATGCGTCGCTTGAGCCAGATGTCAGTGTTGTGCTCTCAGAAAATATTATATTAATTAATACGACATAGAAAACATAACCCTATTAAAATGTACGACTGTGTGCATCAAATAAAAAAAATTGTTGGCCTAGAAAGGGCTGGATTAAGTCCGAAATGTCACAATTCACAAACCCCACACATAAAAATAAATGCTTTGATTTTATTTACCATCACGAAGTTCATCCTTATTATCATCCCTATTCATCAGATCAGTACAGGATTCTTCAGTTTTTATAAAGTCTGCGTTAAATAAAGTTCTCTTAACCGGTATACTCATGGCTTGGTTGGGCTTAAAAGTAAATCTATAATTTACTTTTTTTCGCTGTTGAATTTCCAAGTACTTTTTTTTATCATATTTGATGTTAGATTTATATATTCGAGCTCGTCGAGCTCTTTCGTGTGCCTGAATAAGTTCTACAGCGTCGCTAACTTTAACCCAGTCCTTCGCAGCGGTCTCTTCTCTTTCCTCATCATTCATATACAATTTATTTTCCGATAATATGTTTTGAATATCCAACGGACGGCGATATAAAAATTGTGGAGACCTCCAAATCATTAGATCGCGTGGGGAAAGTTTTCTTGAAATTAATACTTTATCAATATATATGTATTCGCTCAACTCCATTTCCTTTAGCTCCTCCTTGAGAAGCATCAACTGCTGAGTGGCATTTTCAACCAAGGTCCGAACCACTCCACGTTTTTGCACTTGGAATGTGTTAAAATAAATAAAACTTAATTTATTAACAAGTTCCACATATAAGACATAGAGCTCGGAAAATATTTTAAATGATAATGCTTTGTCCTCAGGCGGATTGATCTTTTTCAGACGATTTTGCTTTTTTACAAGCTGGCCAATCTCTTTTGTGGTAGCTATCCATAACTTATGATTTAAATCAAATGACATTTTCAAGATACACTAATTTGGTTTGATGATGCATAAAATTTTAAATTTATTTATCGTCGGATTTCAATATTGTACTAGCACTGATTTCGCACAGCATTCTCGATCTGTAATAAATCTGTAATAAATAAGGGTTGTGTCTACCACATTATATTTGCATGCACTAAATAAAGTAGGCAATAGTTAACAACTCGTTTCTAAATTCGAAGCTGAATTCGTTTCTTTTGGTACTAGCTCCGTGGAAAATTTTGAAATCAAACTTTGTCTGCGTGCAAAGTATTATTCTATATCATTATCATAAAACCGAAAATCCGTGAAAACCGGAACGGGAACAATTTAAAAGATAGAGACACCAAACTTAGTTTGTTGTTTTCTCTATACAGTAAGCAGATAAAGTTTGTTTTAAAATTTAGAAATAAAAATTTCATATCTAAATTATAAATAAAATTTAAAAGATAGAGACTCCCGATTGGTCATAGACCAAGCAAAGCATGCACACCATGTTTGATGAAATTTTTATAGCGACCTGATAACAATCAGCTAAGATTTGTTAACACAGTTTGAGCATTCTCGACTGTCGGAGACCCCGTACTTACCATGGAAAGTAAACACCCTACATGTACTATTACTGTGTTATGTACCAAATGTACTTTTCGCCTAAAAATATTGATGATATATTTACATTAAGAATCATATTTAAAAGACGCTCGAAGTAAATGCACAAAATAAACCAATGAATAGATCTTTTAATAATAAACCAAAAAAAAAAACATTTAATGTAAACATAAGTTCAAAATTAATATAAAGTGTCAGCAAAACATAAATAAATCTTAAAAAAAACAAGTGGGAAAGCCTATAGTCGAGCTCCCGACTATAGGATACCCGTTACTTACTTAAATAAATTAAAAATTTTTTATTGAATGCTTTTAGGCACCTATATTGCTTAAAAGATTTAATCAACCATTACCACCTTTCTATTCGTCCGATCTTGTTATGATTTAATAAGATGATAGGTAATAATAGTAGCTAACGGTAATGAGTTAAAAAATCCTAATATCTTGAAAACTATGCGTGTGGTGGCTTTTCGCGATTTACGGGGCGGAAAGGGGCGTGGCAAAATTTTGAAACAAACTTGATCTGCGTGGGGTTTATAGAAATCTGTGTGCCAAATTTGGTTGCTCTAGCTCTTATACTCTCTGAGATCTAGGCGCTCACACGGACGGACAGACGGACGGACGGACGGACGGACGGACAGACGGACAGACGGACATGGCTATATCGACTCGGCTGTTGATGCTGATCAAGAATATATATACTTTATAGGGTCGGAGATGCTTCCTTCTCCCTGTTACATACATTGCAACGAATACAATATCCCCTTTTACTTATTTTTATAAGTAACGGGTATAAAAACATCTGTCCAAGCTGGGACTCGAAACCATGGTCAACAACGACTGCTGATATTACAACATTTTTAAAAATTAGCTTATGCCGGTGGAAGTGTCTCAGCTGGTATGGAGCAGGCGCAAAAGCATTACAAAGGTGCAGAACTCATACTGGTTCCGAAAGTTATGCATATAACGAAGTAGACGGACTTGTTACATTGACTTTTTAGGCACGCTGAAATCAATCAGCAAGATGCCTTTATGAAGTTTTGCTGGTTTTATGTACCTTACGAAGTCAACAACATCTTACAAAGTCAAAGTCATCTTAAAACCTTTTTATTTATCATTTTAGATCAAGGCTAAGCGTTTACCTCTCAAGAATTCTTGCAGAATTCCAGCAGCTTCAGGATTTGATCAAGAAAGAGTTCAACCTTGCATTTTCAGAACTACGGGAAAGGCAAGGACTCGAGTCCTCACGACGTAGTGCGGCAAGGCATTATAACGTGGGCGATCTTGTGGCGCAGTTTGAAAGCGAACTCAAACTCAAACCAATGCTGTAGGGCCTTTGCCAGACCGTTAAGGTTAAGCATAGCAATGCTTACAATGCACATTGGGCCAGTATCCGTTTTTTGGCACAAAGTCGAACATTTTTGTTAAATATATCTTAAATTTGACTTAATATTTTGAAAGGGCATACATTAGGTGTATCGAATCAATAAAGAAAACATATTTGGTGGCAACGTTGCCGCGCTATCAAAGTCAGATGTTTATAAAATAAAATTTTATTTTAATTTTGGTATATCCCAATGTACATAAGTATATCGCCTTGCAGCGATCCCTAGACAACACACGAGCAAGGACAATGCGAAAATACAAAAACGTTTTGAGAATAGAAAAAGAGCAAATTCGGAGGCATTGGAAGCTAATTTCAACTTGAGAGAGAACGAAGGGAGCAGGGGGCGGAGCCCCTTGAATAATTTAATCATCCACTACTAACGCGTGTGTGTCAGATTTTTATGCGAGCAAACAGGATAATTACTGTAGACGGCAATCCATGCTAGTGACAAGGCATCAGGAAAGCAATATATAGGGAAAACAGGAAAATCTAACTATTTTATCATACCCAAACCGATAAATCGAAAATATTTAAATCGAAAAACGAGCTCAGTAACTGATTTATTTATAAATTTTAGTTCGGTTGACTCAAGCATTAAATTCAAATATGTTGTTAAAGAGTAGTCCTTATTTTGATTTTAAATTTTGAATTTTATTTTGCAGCAGAATGGGGGTCTTATTCATTACAACTTTCTCATAAAACTCAAAGAATTTTTTTAAATAAATAAACACATATTTTTAGCATTTTTACAACCATTTATTTTTGTGAACAGAAATCTTACCGGTATTTTAAAACCGATACGGGTAATCGCTACGAAACACAAAACCAAAATGCGAACTTAATAGAAACCGTAACTAAATAGGATATTCGTTTCGGTTTGATACCCTAGTGCATACTTAGAATATTTGTAAAAATTTAAATGATTGCGGCGCATGGGACAATGAGGCCTTTTGGTACAAGTTTTTAATTTTTAATTAAAATGATGCCTCGATCATCCCAATGAAGTCGTACACCCGGGTAGAGCATTCTTACCTTTTGAAAAGTAGCAATAAGTTCGAGTAGTTGAACCAGAACCGCACTCAGAGTATTGCGAGTTCAAGTATTTCCGACTGCAATTTCAAGTTTCAAGTATCAAAATGTGCTTACACACTTTATGCGAAAAAATACTCATGAGCATATGAACAATAATTTGCTTGTTTTAAAAACATATTTTATTTGTTTGTATAATTTTAAAATGTTTAAATAGTAGAATACTTAAAAAATAAAACCCGGATATTTGTGTTTAAAGTGTTGTAAACCCCTTGGTGACTTTTGACGGAAATAAGTTGATTTAGTTTCCTAATTTTAAGAAATCATAATACATTTGAATGTATGTACATATGCATTTAATATGTACCTAAAATTTACCGTTTTATAAATTTCCAATAATTTACACTAAATTAAATAAATTTACAATAATTTATTACTTATTAGAATATATATTGTACCTAATTTTGTATTATAAGTTTTATTAAATTACGATTTTGTTGCAGTGTAGTCTATCATTTCTTATCGTTGTCAATTTTACTTTTATCCAGAGATGAAGATACCATGCCACCTCCATTTGAAGGGTATAATTTTTCCAAATAGTTTAATGATTCATTAAGAAACGTCTGTAATTGGTCTTTAGTGAGTTCTCGAGTTAATATTGTCATATGTATATATTTACCTGAAAAGCGTGCAGTACGGCAATAATTGCAGGAGAGCCAAATCCGTGCGTTATCAAGGAGAAGTGAGTTAAGTGCCGCTGCATTGAAGGCTCCAATAAATGCTGTGACCTTGTTCCAAAATGTGTGGTTCGATCTTGACTCAATATTTGCATCAATTCTTTTGTAATCTAAAAACAAAAATAATGATTAATAATGTGAGTCGATTCATTTGTTGAACTGTATCCTGAGCCGAAACAATCTTTTTAACTAAATTTTCCAAAAATTATATTTGTTGTATGTAAGTATTTAATAAATGTACAGCTATGCATATTTTCAAACTTTAAAGATAAGTAAAGTTTATCAGCGAACCGAGGGAGAACTTTGTAATATAACCTTTCCAAAATACTCGAAACGTGCAGACCTCGAAATTTAATTTTGTTTTAATTCCAGATACATATTCATTTTGGGGTCTGCCTTCCTTTGTATTTTCGGTTATTTTTGAGAAGATTTAACCCTATTAATTGTGTGGAGTTTACCTGAATACAATATTTAAAATATGCCTTAACGAAAATTCTTACTTGTTGGGAGTGGAGGATGAGCTCTTTTCGTCGATAAGAATCCTGGGGCTCGGTTTGATGGCGCACAATATACTCCGCCAATTGTCTGGCTGGAAACTCAGTTTCACAAACAAAGTGAAAGTCTTTGGCCAAGTGAGTTGCTTCTCCCTCGACTAAGGATGTTAACAGTGTGACGTTTGCTGCTTTTCGGCGTCCGGCTGGTAGATTTAGACCAATCTTTTCCAGCTTTTCCCTCAATAATCGGCCTCCATTTTTGCTCTTTGCTCTAATGTAAGTTAATGTTAATAATTAATAAATTATGCCTCTTCGTATAATGTTTTTTAGATTAAAGCGTAATCATACCTTCTTAGAACGCCACCCAGTAGGGATGCGTTTAAGCACTCAGGTGGTGACAATCTGCGCTGAACTTCCGCAATGGTAACCTTATATTTCGAAGTACTTGATAAAAGACTGAGTCGACCTGGAACTGCACAAAATACTTCACTTGGCGACCCTGAGCCCAGATTTCCAGAGTCCTTCCCACTTTTCATGCCTGTGGAGAAATGTTATAGTTTAATACATATTGCAACTGCGAATGCTTTTATACATGTTCTTGTCCCTACAGTGCATTGTAAAGGAAATATTTGCCGTTGTACCAATGTTTTGAAATTGAAAAGTGTGAACTCAGCGTATAAGGATCATTTTTCAGTAATCCTGCCAATTAGAGAAGCCAGCTACAATTTCATTGCACACCTAATAAGCATTTATACGATTCAGGGGTTGGAGGGCATTGTTATTCTCGCATGTTTGTGGTACCGCCTTAAATTCAATTCATATTTCTTAATGTAGGGTAACGTTCTCTTGAACTCTCTTGCAAAATACGCATGGCAAATGTACTTACTGTACACCCGAACGTGTTGCAGGGATATGCAATAACAGGGATCATGTAGAACGTCGAAAACAGAACAAATTTTTGACACTTCATTGTTTACAAGTGGGTGTCTTGTTGATGGGATTTTTTATAAAAAACGCTTTGCGTTAAAAAAAATTTAATGTAGACGGTAGTCCACGCTTGTGCCGAAAGCATCAACTATGGCTCGAAAACCGATAAGCAATCAGCTCGAGTTATATAGTTATATATCGAAATGTATGTAAGAGGATGGAAAAAAATTTATAAATTGCAGCGGATGGAACCCTTAATAACATTTTTAATTTTGTAGTCATTCCATTGCGGCCTTCCAAAGTCTTTTTTATCAAAGCATTGATGTTTTTGCTAGGAGTTTTTGCCGATCATTCATCTAGAAATTTTTTTTCAAATTTATTTAGGAAAATTGGTGCAGGTGGAAAAACATTTTTATCTCACACTTTGGTGATTTATCTGGCGATCAAAAGCTGATAGTTTTCGCGTTGGCGAAATAACCGGAGATTGAATACTTGAATTATTTAAAGTAATTCAATTGCATTTGAAGTGTTGCAATATACTCGATTCTCAAACTGATTCAATACAAAATGTAATAAGTGAATATAAACTTACTTTTTATTAGAGGTAAATCTGACATAAAAGCTACATTATCATCCATTGCAGGAGTTTGGACATCATCCACGGCGTTTTGCAACGCTTGATGTAAGGCCAGAGATTCATGCTCATGTCCAAGTCTGGTGCCGTGTGCTGCTCCTGCTGATATTGCACTACCATAGTCACTTCTTCTCTCCGTGTATGGAAAACCATGCGACAGTTGAGTCTATAGAAATAAAATGAATACATGTAAACAGAATTTATTCAAAATTTTTAGCGAAAGACGAAAAAGAGTGTAAAGAAAAGACAACAAAGTTTTCCTTAAAAATTCTTAATTTTCGACCAAATGTTCTATTGAGAGCTAATTTTTTATCTAAGCTCTTATCATGTCTGATGCCTGGGATTCGCATATAACATAGTCTAAAATAATCTTTTCAAGCGTTTTAAAATTGTGATGGATAAATTAAATAAGTTAACGTATAGTACGATCCGATCTAGTCGATATCTAAGAACAAATATTAGGTAATCTAAGCAATACAGCTCCAATTTATGAAACGCTTGCTAAATATGAAAGAACATGTCCGATTAGAATATATAAAAACTCTGACAGTCTGGTTTGTTCGAAAAACAGATGGACATACTAATATGATCTTATTGCTTTCACCTAATATCTGCTCTGTTCAAGACAATATATTATATATTAATGCCCATTAAAAAATGTTCTACAAATCTAACCTCGCGCTAGATTAATTTACATTCCTTTTAAAGATCATGTTTGTCACGAATAAGACGGACCGATACTAGGAAGCTAAGGAAAAGGCACAAAGATGCAGATAAGTAGATCAAGTTGTACACTTACGTGTACTTAAATAAACTAATATTTCGATGAATTTCTCCAATGGCATTGCATATATTGAATATTCGAGTATAATAATGCTAGCAAACATTCCTCTCCAATTATGGGCAAGCCATAATCATAGACCCTGGGGTTGAACAGCCAACAGCTGAGCCAATCCAGTGTTTAGGCAATCATATATATGTATTTGTAGTCCTTGCATGAGTGTGTATGAGTGTAGTATGCGCACAAGCACTACGGGGGATACGCCTTTTGGAACGTCAACAACGCAACTGCCCTAGCCGTGGTTGCAAGGGCAAAGTTTGTTAAAAGCACGCAAAAGTGTGCGAGTATCCTTCTTAATATTATGCACACACACACATACAGATAAACGCATACATACATGTAAGTATATAAACTCTTTTCCTTTTGGCCCAGGAATTTGTGTTGCTATTTGCAAGATGTTTCAGAGAAATCCCAAGAACATTTTTGAAATACTTCATAGAATTTTTTTAGTGTTTCATAATGCACTTAAATGGATAAATTCATAAAGCCATAACGTCGGCGATTATTATAAGAATGTGAAGTTTCAAGTGCTCTGTGTGTATTTTGTATGTATGTATGCATAAGGCTTGAAAGTTAAGAATTTGACCAAATTCTTAATCAAGAATTCTGAGCTAGGAAAATGCTTAAGCAAAATCGACAGACAATAACACAATATTGTTGTGTGCTCGTTAATTATGAATATATGTATACTTACAACGTGTCCTTGCAACTCAGCGTCCCTGTGGGTTCTGTGGATACCCAGTTGATCCTGCGTAGACCTCAGGCCCGCCAGCTGATTGTAGTGATGAAGAGGAGCATGGTGCAATGAAGACAGCGGCTGGCCGTATGGATCCGTGCCCAAGTACTCGAGCGGCCCGTGGTTCTGTAAATAGCCAGATATCTAAACTATTTTGGAAATGATACGTCCCACTGCAGTGGTGACCCAATATGGAGCACTTACCTGTTGCTGAGGAGGGCTTTGAGCTGAATGGTGGAAAGGTGGCGGAAAGTATGGGGGTTGAAAATCAGACTGCAGTGATTGGTGATGCATGGTAGCTGTCGATCCATGGGTGCCACTGTGCCCACTGTGTCCAGAAGTCGGACCCCCTCTGCCTGAATGTCCTCCTGAATGGGTTGTATAAGCAGGGCTACTACTCGAGAGACCCAAGCTACCATGGCCACTAAGGCGTTCCTGCAAATAAGTAGTTTACATTTGTATTTCATTTCGACAGTTAGGAAATAATTATTAATTAATTATTAATCGCATTTATTGAAACAGTTGGTTATCTGTTCTATTGATCTTTGACTTCTAGAAAACTTATTTGCTAGAGTAATTTCCTTTTTTTTTCATAAATATGTTGATATTTTATGCTCCAAGCTTTTTGCACAAAATTACATATACACACATATGTATAGGTATGTATGTATATATAGTAGGGTTTCCCTTATTTTGGCAACGATGTTGTTTTTAAACGCATACGGGCTAGATCTGTTCATTTGGTCCAATAGCCCTTGGAAATTTTTTTTTTAAATTTTTTTAAATTGCTAAATTGACTATTTTAACCCCTTTCAAAAATTTTTAAAAAATACTAGAAAAAATATTTTTGAAATTTTTTTTTAGTAGTCACTCTTAAAATTGTTTGAAGAATTTTTTTGCATCAAAATATTTTTTGTAAGAAATCGAAAAAAAAAGTAGAAAAAAAAACACTTTTACAAAAGTTCTAAATTTTCCATGGGTACTTAATGGGTTAAAGAAATTTTTTTGTCGTTCAAACGGAAATTAAATGATAAGATTATTTTAAGAAATCTGCATCAAATCTTTTGTGTTAAAAGTATATTTTGTTTGAATAACTTCATCCACATATACTTATTTCCCTGGGGTATATGGGAAAAAATATTTTTTTTTTTTTTTTTTTATTTGGTCCTAAAGCACTAGGAAATAATTTTTCAGCTCAATCGGAGTATGATAACCCGTGCAAGCTCGCATCGAAACACGTATAAACATCAAAACATGTATAAACATTGTTTAAACACCATTCTTTCATGTTTCGATGCAAATTTGCACCGGTTATCAGACTCCGATTGAGGTGAAAATTCATTTCCAAGTGCTTTAGGACCAAATGAACAGATCTAGCCTGTATGTGTTAAAAAATAACAACTTTGCCAAAATAAGGAACACCCTAATATATAGTCATTTGAAATTATGTTGTATGTATTTGCTAAAAATTGCTTCAAATATACTCAATAGCAAAAAATTAATTAAAGTAGGGGCACGATATTTGACTATTTTCCAAATTTGAATTTTTCGATTCAAAAATTATATTGATTTAAAAATTTAAGGCAAAACTAAAACAATGCATATACATATTTGTTAGTATAAAATTTTAACTTCCCTGTCAATGTCCGCCATAAATATATTTTTAAATTTATAAGAATACAATTTTTTTTATCTGTTTTTGTCATATTCAAAAAAAAAAAGGAAATTTAACTAAGATTTAAGACAAAACCTTAGGTTAAAAGGGAATATAAACCAGCTTGCGAACTGAACTTTTTCATATGTGTATTGCTCTATGGCTCGAGCCATAGAAATGAACCTTTTCCATATTGTTGGTAATTTGCGTCCTTGGCTTTTACCAAGAAAAATGTGCACCAAGACCTTTGGTAATGAGGGATGATAAAGGATTGCAGCGAATGGACCGTTGGGCCATTCTGTGCGCTGATGTAACCATAAGTTACACCAAAACACTAAATCCGTTTTCTTAAAAATCAACAATCGAAATTTTCCAAAGAAAAAAACCTTATTTCAACTTCAGCTTTTAATCTAAGCACAATAGAAAAAAGTAGAAGTGTACATATAAGAGCTCTTTAAAAACGTTTTCAATTATTAAAATATCTACACATGTGTAGAAAAATACACCTAGGTTTATGCAAGGGATTAATCCACAACATTTCAGAGATCTATAGCAACGCCTTAAAACAAATACACTGTCAATCAAGCCAACTATTAATTTATTTGGGATAAGCCATAGACAAACTCTTTTTTTTAGAATGCGTAACTAGTAAATTGAATTCACTTGAATTCAATTCGTCACAAAATTGGGTATCATACATTTTGGGGCTTGAGTACGATGCCACCACTATATTCTTGGTTACCTCTTTATTTGATATGTATTTTATTATTTATTCTATCATTCGACTCATTATTTGCGAATTATTGCACATTGGTTTGAATTTGAATTGAATAGAATAGCCAAGTGTGTTGCCGTCGGGTTTTATTGAAATGTCAAAAACACTCGGATATTCATTTACTCACATACATATGTATGTTCGATAAATTAATTACACAAATTTGAATTGAAAATCATGGCTTATTGGTAGTTGTGTGTATTTATCATCAGAACTCTCAAGTCTTACCTGAATTTCAATTACAGCGGGCATATCCACATAGGATAAAGTCATGTTATCATATCGTACAAGTAACTAAATAGTTAATTTTCCGACGATTAAAATTATGCATTTTTCGAAAGAAGCAAATTCAGTATCACCCATTCGCAATGCAATCACTCCTTACTATACTTACAATACTAATTGATCACAACGAATATTTAAGAACAAATAGTCCTTGAGTAAATGTCCATCTCTTAATTAATAATATTTTCTTAGCTCGTTTTATAAAGCTCTCAGCTGTTTATGTTTGGTTATAAGCACATCAACGGTGAGTTAATTTAGTACAATAATTATTAAATATTGGCACAACTTGATTGACCCGACGGCGACGACAGCGGCGATAGCGACGACAGCAGTCCGTGAAAGCCAAAAACGAAATGAAAACTGGTCGCGACCGCGTGCCGTAAGGGCAGCCCCACCACCACTACCACCATCAGCAGCAGCAGCAGCAGCAACCACAGCAGCAACAACAGTAATAGCAACAACAGCAATAGCAGCAGCATCAGAGCAACTCTTGACGCCGGCGTCGTAGCACCGTGTCGTCGGTTGTTTTTGCATTCGCCGAGACAGTTTAGAGCAAGAATATGTGTACGTTTACTCGTGCATACATGTATGAGTATGTAATTGTGTACACACACACACACTCGCACACATTGTGAATAATTGTCGTGTGATTGTGGTTGTTTACTTTTTGTTGCAGAATTTTAGGAAACTTAACGAATCAAAATCTTTTTTTATTTAAAGCCATATTCGCCTGCATATGTATGTGTGTGTTTAGTGAGTTGTAAACTTTCGGGACGATCGACTCACTATGTATACATGTGTACACACCATTCTCAACTGTACCATGATAATGTAGTTGTTGTTCGCCCGAGATTCGAAAAAGATTATTTCATCTGAGAAATACCAAAAACGGACTACAAATCTGTTTAAAAAGATTGCAATATTTGTATCTTAATGCTAACAATTTGTACCGATATCTTTTAAGATTTGACGTCTTCTACAGCTTCTGTGATACATACATCTTGAAATCAAATCAAACACGAAATTATTTAAAAAAAAACAAGAGGTGAAAAGCATGGCTCTCACTGCAAATCATACGTGTAACCGTTATGTGTATAAACATACATATTAATGTAAGTATGTATGTTCGCAAATGGCGGTTTGATGACCTTGTACATACACACATACATTCAAAGCTTCAGAATGAATACATTTGTGCATACGTCCATACACACGGACAAGCAAAGGGATGCATGTGTGTAAATATGTATTTACGTGTAGCTTCTTAGCGAAATTTTGTTAACAACAGTGGTCGTGAATGGCCCCAGATATGGAGAGCCATTGTAACATCCTGTTTCGCAAGTCCTTAGAAAATTCAGGATGCGAGGAGATTTAGATGATAATACGAATAAAGCTAAATACAAGTTGGAGTATATCACAATGACTGCTAATGTTTGGTTATTCATAACTACTGCTATTGTTGAATCTTTAAATTTGGAAAATTCGATGACGATGACGATGACTCCCGCCAAGATGCAAAATTATATTAGGCATTTAAATAAGCAAATATGAGTGTATTTTTATGTATTACAAGCATATGCAATTGCATAATAAAGAGACTCTGTATAGATCTGTATGAATGAATGGTATTGGATTCTATAATATTTAGTAATGATCGTATAGCATGCGCAAAGTGATTTCATCGCTTTTTCATGTGGATATCGCCAATAATACATAATGAGTAGTTAGTCTAATATTGAATTTGACTTTTCTAATTCTAATAATATCTATGCTAAATACTTATTTTTGTTTATAATCGTATGTACTTAAGACGCATTTACATATTCATATGTACATACATACAAACATATTTACATAGATATGTAAATTTATGTGAGTTTAGTTAGCCCAGCGCGAACGTGGCAATTGCGATCTGGACACGACTTTATTGTGACTTTATAAATTAAAATAATTTTGATTGATTACTTTGGATTATCTTGTCATTTGCCAGCATCTAATAGAATATTTAACGATACAGATAAACCGGTTTGCTTTTGTCTTGTACGAATTTCGGCTTTTAGTTGGTTTTTTACTCAGCGGATTTCATGCATACTCACTGAAAAATGTGCGTTTGAGTTTGATCAAAGCCAAAAGCTAGACTCGGACCTCAGTTCATTTCTTCAAATTTTGGACCAGGAAAAATAATTCAAAACAACTTTTGTTACCAGTCGTTGGCCACGAAGAAGAAACTTTTGCCGCTCACTGAGACCTTCCAAATTACATAATTGCTCTTTTACTATACTATACTATACTCGAACATAACAAGACTACAAGACTGGCCCTCGATACGGATCCCACCCGACCCACCGACTCATGATAGCTGATTAGACCATTGGAGTTGGCATATGGAGCTTCACAGATGTAAGTATCTTTGTATTCGGTCAGGTTCAAGTGGGTCGAATACTCGCAGTATGATTTCATTTTGGGCGGCTTAAGCTCGTCTGCTCATCTATTCTGCAGGTTTGTTTATTCTTGGATACTATTGTCACCTCTTGGGCTTTGCTTTAGCTGTCGCTTTAGCTGTCGCTTTAGCTGTTGTAGTTGGTTTAGTCTCCCGAAATGCACAATTTCCTTGAAATTAAGCTTGGATAATTGACCTAGTTTTGCACACTAAACCCATAAGATGTAGTCAAAAAGGGTAAATAGTATGAAGATGTTCTCGATCAGTATCAACAGCTGCGTTGGTTTAGATTCGTCAGACTGTCTGTCTGACTTACAAGTTTGACATTCAAGTTATGTGAATATGCTCCTAAATCTCACACGCAGGTCAAGTTTACTTTGGATATTAATGTTTGTCTACAAAGCGAAATTTATACTACTATATAATTATCAATCCAGAGTATCTCGTTTTTGCTTCTAAGTCAATATATAAGAATTTTCTGAAACAATTTTCAACCAACTAATTATGGGAAATTGTGTTTTATGCTCGAAATTTTTTATTTATTTATTTAGCACGACTAAAAGCAGTCTGCAGACGTAAAAAATTTATTAAAATTAAAAATTTAAATTAAAATTACGAAATAATAAAATAAATTTATGTAAACTGTAAGCTATAAAGTGAATAGAAAAAAGTTAAATTAAACTAAATTCTGGAGTTAAGGACTTGGAATATATTCAATAAAGGCTGAAAACCGGTCTCGATCCAAACATTAAAGCCGTTTCGGTCCAAGTTTAAGCTTGGGTAACCCAAATTAAAACCGATATTATTTGTCCCCTAAACGAAACCCGAATCGGATCCAATTCCTTAATATGTTCATTTCATGATTTGTGTTTATTGCAATATAATTTGAGACTTGAACAAAAATTTAATATTTTTACAAAGGTGCACCCTTAAAAATTAATCATTTTTATTACAAAATTTTATCAATTTTTTCCAACAAAGGCCGCCTAGCAGATGGTAAGCGAACCGAACTGAAATCTGGTTTGAACCATCAAGCCGAAGCATCTCTAATATTTTGGAGGTATGCAGACCTGGCTCAAAGTAATTATTTGCCAAATAGGCCAGACAACTACGTAAACAAAATATATTCTACAATAGCTCATTGGTTAAGTACGAGTATGCGAGATTCGGCGTTCGCGTTGAGTTTCATTTTTTACTTGATTTTTATGTATTATTATTATTATTTTTTTTATTGAGTATTGTATTTTCAATCACACGAGATTTTGAATTGAACGCTATTGTCAGTAGTGAATATGCTGAAATTTGAAATTTACACTGGTGGTCAATACTCCCATACCGTAATTCAAGATATAAATAAATAAATTATAAAGGTTGGAATGGTTGATTGTCTGGTTTCTGAAGGCACAGGTAGACAGATGGAAGCCGTTGAACAGGTCGAAATAGTTTCACCTCCACCTCAAGTGTGTGTGCAGAACGAAACATAAATACACACACACACACACACGCACATACACATGGTATTCTAATGAAATGCTATCCACTCGCCAATGATCAATTGTCATTAAAAGAGCTTTGACTCCAAATTCTGACTTTACCTATTACACAGGTAAGGTAAAGAGGCAAACATATTGTTGTGGATTACCTCTCTATTGCCAATACAACATATTCATATACTTAACAGACACATATGTATGCGAATATACAAATATCTATATAAGTATTGAATATTCTTAATCGGAAAATTAAGCTAAGACAAATATTTTTCTTTCTATGTTTAATCAGCAAATTTTAAATAAGCATCACAAGAACATTACGAATATGTTCATCAAGAAAAGACCAAAATAAATATCTATGACTTGACCTACGTAAAAGACAGTACAAAAGAAGACATTTAAGCGATGTCACAATTCAAAATTCGTAGTTTTCGAGCTTAGTTCTTCAAGCTGTTTATCAGATTAATATACTGTTAGCAAAGTAGCTGTTTTGGCAAATTAAAAATTCGCAAAAAAATATCTTGTCCCGTCTTTTTATTTATTCATGATTTCTTATTTTTATACTGTATCTTATGATTCTTGGGAAACGAAAAAAAATTATAAAATATGTAATTAATTATGTAAGTATATGAGAGCCTAAATAGACAAATCTTCAAATTTTAAACACTAATGTTTCACATTTAATTAAAATAAATAAACAAGAAAATTGTTGAATGGTATTTACAATAAAAACAAGGGGATCCGGATCGCTTTGCTCGACTGCTGGATACCCTGTGCCCATTCACCTCGATAACCCAATACGAACATATATAAAAACAGTCGTACTGGCAACATCGCAGCCGGTCGTCACGCCGAAAATTTTATGTCCTATGGCAGCCATATGATATAGTCAACAGATTTGAAACAAATTTGGCAAGAATTTATAAGACAATAGAAAATTACTTATCTCCGAGCTTGGTTGAGATATCTCTAGAAACACTTCAAATTTTTATACTTAATCTCAATTTCCGACTGATCATTCATATTGCATCTATTTGATATAGTAGACAGATTTCAACCAACTTTGGTCAGGATGTATAAGACCATTCAAGTTGTATATTCTGTCAGATTGGTTGAGATATTTAAAAAAACATAAGAATTTTTTAAAGCTTAATTTCCGACGGATCTTTTCTATGACGATATTTAATATAGTGGTCGCATACAAATTTAAAAACAAAGTTGACCTGCGTCCGATATCCAGGAACCTAAATGCCAAATTTGAATTCTTCAGCTCTTATGTTCTCTGAGATCGACGCGTTCAAACAGACGGACGGCCGGACATGGCTCAATCGACTCGGCTATTGATACTGCTCAAGATTATAAGTATACTATGGTGGGTCAATTTTTTTGGACCCAATAAATTTTTAATTTTTTATTTTAATTTTTTATTTTTAAGAATTTATAATTTTCTTGAAAAAATGTTAAGTGAAACAATATACTTTTTATGCACTCGCTTAGGTATCTAAGCGTGTTTAAAATCACAAAAAAATATGCAGAGTTTCTCGTTAAAAATCGGAAGCTCGAAAATGATTTTAGACCTATGGTTTCTTGGGCAAATCTTCTTAGAATTCACCGTAGATTACGATGTTGATAACCGCAAGGTGCGTTTTTTTTTGGTCCATACAAATTAACCCACCCTAATGTATACACTTTATGGGGTCTGCCATGTCTCCTTCTACCTGTTACATACATTCAACAAAACCATTATACCCTCTTTTGTCTCCACAGGTTATAAGCACGGTTGCCACAATTGGCGCTTTTTTTGTCCTAACACTAAAATCAGACGATTCCATGTTGTTGGGAATAGGTTTAGTGGATGCAGGAGTGGGAATAGCAGCAGCAGCAGGAGTACCTAAGGCACTTTCCACAAACGTGACATCCAGTCTACGATTGGTGCTACTCAACATGTGAAGACTCGGCCTTCGACTGGATGCTGTTGTTGTGGTCAGCACTCGATCTTCCGGAATGGTGTTAATAGGTAAATTTACAGTCAAATAATTGTTGAACGGCAGATTGCCGCCTAGGGAGCTGTTGTCCGCCTGTCGTCCACTTCCTGAAAACGATCGAGAGCGAGTGTGGCTGCGACGACGTAGCAAATGCGGCGACAGTGTTGACTTGAGAATGTGCTTGCTGTTTAGCTTTTTAATGGGAACGTTATGCTTGCGACGCCAAATGCTGTTCACAAATGCAAACTCAATCATGCTGCCAAATATAAAAATGGTGCAGCCAAGGAACCAAACCTCCGACACCTTAATATAGCTGACCTTAGGCAGCGTCTTTCCCTGTGCGGAGGCCAGTGTGATGAATGTCAACATGGTGCTAGTGCCGAGAGTCATGCGAGGAGGCGCCTGATCCGCTTGCAGCCAGAACGAATACCCACGAAATGGCCACAATCAGCATTGACGGCAGAAAGTAGTCCATGCGATGGAAGCCCACCACACGCGTCAGATGGACTGTGAAGCTCAATGAGCTGTAATTGCCCGCGAAGGCGCCATGCCGCAGATCGCTGAGATCGGCATTGATCACAGTCTCGTTGGACCAGGATTGCTTCAGCAGGAATTCGGTCAAGTGCAGCCCGGGATCGTATGTGATGGGACGCTTCTGCTCCCAGTGCAACACCAGCTCCGACGTGTTGTACATCCAGCTCTCCAGCACCGTGGAGCAGTGCTGTTCATCAAATGGAAACTTCTTCAGATTTAGCCAGCAGTAGAGCGTGGCTTTAATGCGCGTGGCCACGATGACGGTGCCGTCCGGCGATATGGACGTTAGAATGTCCTTCTCCGACGTGCCCAGGATGCTCGAGTCACGCTCGTTCGCGAGAAATATATGCGGCATCCAGAGGGAGTCGCGTAGCTGCTGCTCGCCCAGAATCGGTTGCAGCCGCTTCGGCGATACATGGCGAAAATTGAGGCGGGGATCCAGATAGCGCATCTGGAGTAGCGCGTATATTTTGAACTGCAGATCGTGCGCCTCCAGATTCTGCATGAAGTATATGTAGGCCCGCATGTAGACGTCCACGGGCAGACGGGCACCGACCTCGGTGTAGGTCAGCGGACGCTCCAGGCGATCGTAGCGGCAGCCGTGGGTCAAGCGGTCCAGCAGTTTGAGTCTGCGAGAGACTGTCGCCATTCTCAATGGTCGGACAGTCGTCGTCTGTCGTTGCACTTCGGCAGCGGCACAGGCAGTTCAGCAATATGGATATAATAAGCGACAATATAACATGGTACAAGAAATTCAGCAAACAAAGATATCATATCGCTGCGACGCGAGCTCACTCACGTTCGTGTTCGTCTGCTGTCTGCAAGAGTTGAAAGTCACTTTCAAATTGAAAATATTGCACCGATTTGTTTGGTAACTAATTATTTAAATTCATTTATATTCGTTGCATTTGTTACACAAAGTCGGATTTAATTTCTTTCAATTGCCACATGCGTTCTCTGTTTTGTTTTGTTTTTCTCTCGTCCGCGCACATTTCGTCCGTAAAGAAGAAGAGCGAGCGTCACTCACACACACACACACACATGTCAGAAAACAAACAGAAATTAAACACCAAATCTAGCCAATAGCAGTGTGCAGGAAAGCGCCCTCTATCGCTACTGCTACGTTTTTTGTTATCTCTTGCTGTGTTTTCTGCGCGCCTGGGACTCCAGAAAAAATTCTCCCGCAATCCAATATCAATTTTTTGACATGGCCGAAAAAGTCAACTTTTTTGTTTTTTGAGCTAGAGCTTTGAAATTTGTGTCAGAGAATTGTAGAATTTTTCTCGAATTATTGATATTTGTTGTTTCTCAAATTTCCTGTTATTTCTCAATTTTTTTTTGGCTTTTTCACAACTTTGACACCAAACCAACTCTAAAATAAACTTAATTATTTTACCTAATTTTGGATTTCATTGTTTTTTTGAAATTGTTTCTCAATTTTTTTAAATTCATTTTTGTTTTTCCATTTTAAATTTCGCGCCTCACGAACTCCAGTTTCGTAGTAAAAAGCGCCATCTTGTGAGTATTCCTTTGATGCTTCTGGCGCCCTCTAGTG
Source organism: Drosophila subquinaria (assembly GCA_037043405.1). Classification (NCBI taxonomy): domain Eukaryota; kingdom Metazoa; phylum Arthropoda; class Insecta; order Diptera; family Drosophilidae; genus Drosophila; species Drosophila subquinaria. The sequence continues at coordinate 41,527 of JBAMBL010001424.1, forward strand.
TAAACATAGAACTGCTGTAAAAGCGCTGTGCACCTAATTATGCCAACAGCCAATAGATGGCGCATAATCGTCATTTTAAATGTAAATGTTTTTTTTTATTTTTTTAATCAATTGGGCTCATTTTTTGTTTGTTTTTGACTCAATCAGGTTTTTTAAGTGGCAACCGTGATTATTACAACAAATATATATCAAAACTCACATTTTATTCGTGACAAAATTAAAAATTTAATTTCGATATTTCTAATATTATTCTTCTAAGGCCCGTTTTTACAATGTCTAAATAAGGTGTTTGATATCTATTGAAAATATATTTTGACGTAAAATGTATCGAATAACTGTCAAATTTTAAATTATATCTTAAAAAAAATTTTATATGTACATTGAAAAAACGGCCCTAAATGAAATGATTTTATTGTTTGTAAGGTTTGTATGACCATTTTATATATACACAATTAGAAAACGGGCAAAATTGAAAACTAAAAAGGCTCAAAAGGATGTAAAAGTCGTATAATACATTTGAATACGTTCAAAAAAAACCGCATACTTTTTAAGATTGTCCATGAATCATCGTCATCCTTATCATGAATCAGATTTAATCAATGTCTCTTCACACATATTAGTCCATCTTTTTGCACAAACCTGTTTCTCAATTACATAGAAATATACATATGTACATTCAATTGACAAAGATAAGTGTACTTAAATACCCAAAACTCATGTTGGAAGAGTCTTTATACACACAATATTTAAACACTCATGTATATATTGGGAAATCTTCATATCTAATCTATCATATCATATATAATCTACATATGGATGTGCGTAACGTATGAAAATTTAAAAAAATATGTATACTTGAAGTATATCAAGTAATTCTTATTATTTTTAATTGTTGCAATATATTTGTTTATTCTTAGACATTTTAATTTTGGTCTCTACTCTGGAGAAGTGTTTGTTAAGAACTCAATTAATTAAATCAACATCAGGAAGTATGTATGCAAACACAGGTATGACTACTGATGATTGGATGCGACAGTAAATACTTTGTAAATACGTAAAAATGTGCATATATGTATATGCATGCATAATTGTAAGCGCGGGAGCACAGATTTGATTAGTTTTTTAAAGAAACAATGCATCGTATCGTCTCCGACATTCCTCGCCGATGACGTAACAATTTCGAGTAGTTAAACAGTAGCTATGGCCACAAATTGGCATCTGTCTGCTGCCGTTATTACTAAAATTACTACATCAAATCGTTCCACTTAACCGAAAATGTTCCAGGTCTCGACTGCCTCGCGTACGCATTCGCATTCGCGTCATTTGGCTGCTGGCCGGGCCTATATTTGAGAACTGCCAATTAGGCCATATTCTCTCGCAATACGAGTACGAGTATGTGCGAGACGGCTCTAATGTTTCCCCGGGATTCTTATAAGTAAATGTATCTGATTCGTCTTGATGACAATTTGAATCAGAATTAGTAGAATTAAAGCCTTCAATTGCAAATATACATATAGTTTAAGTTATTAAGCAGGAAGAATTTATTAATAATATATTTTATGAAAAGCAATCGAGATATACGGGAACACTGTTGACTAAATTATACATATACTCGAATATTTGAAATTTTTACATGTTCCTTCGGGAAATAGAATTACAATCTTATAATATCACTGCCGGATGTGATTTGAATATGGAAAAGAGGAAGCGTTGTCAGATCCTTTCTTAAGTTTCCCCTTTTGACTGGACGTCCGGTACAACTATGTAGAAGAGAAGTGAGTTGGATCAACCGGATGGGCCAAAGGAGTTTTCGGCTATAAATTAAACGAATTGAAGAAGAAGCGCTCAAACTCTAAATATTATATTCGTAACAACAATGGATATACGTGGAGAACGATAATCGATTTTTGTTTATTACGCTCTCGCTGCTTCTTGTCTCTGTCTCTGTCTCAGTCTTAGTCTCAGTCTCCGTTTCTGTTCCTTTACTGCATATGCATATGCATATGCATACGCATTCGGTTCATTCCACCTTCAGCCTTCGTCTTCGGCCCTCTTATCCTCTTTCACTCCCACTGTCATGACGAGGCCGACATCTTCGTTTTAATGAAGTAGTAAAACTCATTCATAAATGTATTCAACCGGGATGTACGCACAACGTTGGATCAAGTGAAATTCGCGGGACGGGACATGGATATGGACATGGACATCGGCCTGTGTTCTAGCAGCCTCATGACGAATAGCAGAATACGAATTCATTTGCCAAGCAAGCAGCCAGTCATCCAGGTAGACTCGACCAGACAGCAGACCGGCTCAAGTCCAACAGCCAACAACCAACAGCCAACAACCAACATCGACGGCAAAAAATAACTGCGATCTGCAGTTCACTGCACAACAGTGTAAAACTGCACTCGGCTCTTTCTCGGCTCTGGCTTTGGCTTTGGCTCTGGCTTTGGCTTTGGCCTGGACAGGTCTGGCCTGGACTGCGACGTCGACTGGGACTGGGACTGGGACTGGGCAGGGCCAGGCGTATTCCAAAACGAACCGATTGCTGCTTTGCCACGAGCCTAACACACGCCGCAGTTTCGACACTTGCTATCGTTCGAAGTTCGCGGCCACGTTGCGAAAATTTACATTTATCTTGCATTTCAATTTCATTTTGTGTGGACTTTTTAATTTCCTCTTTGCAAATGAAATCAATTTTGATGCGATGTTCGAAACGAGCGCTTACACACTCGTATCGGAATACTCGAATTTACATATGTATGTACATATTCCTGTACTGATAATGCGAAAATAGCAACCAAAATATAAATTTCTTGAATGAGTTGAGAGCTGATTCAATCAAAATATATCAACTAAGTTGCATAAAAAATGCAATTATGTTTATTGAATAACTCTTGAATCAAATCAAAAATTTAATTACTGTTTGTTGTTCATGCATTAAGTGTTTCTGAGAAGAAAATCTTTAAATTGATCAAAGACTCATATTTCTTTTGTGAAATTATGTGTCATAAATAGATTAATCTTACTAATTTTAACAATTAACGAATGAATTATTTTACCAAGATAAATAAAACGATTTCGCATTGACACAGTAAATTTGTCGTGTTTAAGAGAATTTCACAACGGTTCTAACACAACAGCTAAAATATAAACAAATGTATGTAAGAAGCACACTTTAATCTCGATAAATACTTGTGTTTGATAAGTATTAATAAAGTTTTAATAGATTTACTTAAACATTGATAATAAGCGGCTTAGTCCTCAGCTTACTAAATTATGCTTCAGCTTAAGAGAAAATTAAAAAATAAATAAATTTGTTTTAGTTTAATATTTTCTGAACTTTAAAGTCGTACGAATGTCGCGATCGCTTTCCTGCAAATGTCCGTATTCGATAATACAACTCTTTGTCCTGGCTTTGTACCGATTGACTCACCCTATGACTATGAAACCCAAACGGTTTAACCTAGGATGATAAATAATTGCAAAATATAGCTGAGACAATTTAATTCATAAGAAGGCGTTTTTTTAAATTCTAATAATAATCGATGGGGTCTAACAAGCCCGTGCTTGGTGTCGTTTGGGCCACTTGAATGTACTGCTCGTTTAGTACATCAATCTGACTCTTATATCACATTTCATACCTTTAGTATAAAGCATTATTACTAGTGCTTATGATTGTCGTTATTTCATCTAAATAGGGCTTAACTTAAACTTAAAATTGGTTAAAAATTATGGAGCACAGTTGTGTGAATTTGTCTGAATTTGATTAAATTGGGTCAGGTTATATTATTTATCGTATCTATAAATAACATTTTCTATCGAAATAATATATAATGTGATCCGAAGCTAAGGTGCATTTTATTCACTTTTTCTAAAATCGATTTTATCTCCTTCAATGTACTAATTCTTTCTCAATGCTTTAAACTTATGCCAATGCTCTTCCAGTCTTCGAAACAGTCAGAAAAGTCCTTTAAGAGTGCCTCTTGAGTTTGTTGAATAGCGCGAAGTCAGATACATCCATGTCCGTCTGTGGATCGCCTTGATTTCAGTGACTTTCTCCCCACAAAGATCGGACAAATATAACGACATTAATAGCTCTTTCAACTTTTTTTAGCAGCTTAATCGCCTGTAACGGGTATGTCACAGACGAAACCTTTCCCGCTTGTATTTTTTATCAAAATGCAACTCTTTTTTTATTTTTAGCTCTAATCAATCTAATCACTAATCGACCCAAATTCACCTATGGTTGCTTGTATAAGCGCGTGAGGCCTTATAGTTAATATTATAGGAATTATTATTGTCCTCATTGTTTTAAGCCTTCTAGTATAATTCACACAAGTATTCAGTTGCATTCAACTTGTTCAAAGTCTAAACTTTAAATGGGTAACAGTAACAGTGCACCCAACCCAGGAAAACCAGCAACCGAAGTGTTAATAAAATTTACCACAAATTTTATGTTATGAAATAAATTTATAGTATGAAATAATTTAGTTATTGTCACCTAGAACAGATTGTAAACCTAATAAAGAGTATAAAAAAAATGTATGTTTTTCGCACAGAGTTTTGGTGCCTTTTATAGAAACTAGAATAGTGCATTTTCCTCAAATGTGATGTGGAAAATTCAGCCTTCCTCAAATTTGATGTGGAAAATTCACCATTCTAGTACTATAAAATGCAACAAAATGCTGTGAGAACGTAATCCTATTTATTTGATATCCCATTTAAAAATTTTCAGAGCAGGGACTTGTAAAAAGTACATAGAAATGATTACTTAAAAATTTGTAGGGATTTTCTTTAGTGATAATCAAGGGCGTCGGCAGGGGGGGCAGGGGGAGGCCATTGCCCCCCCCTACACTCATAACTTTACATGATTTAGCTTCCAGATTTGGGCAGAAAGTCAATTTTGTTTTTTAAGAGTTATGCAAAAACAATATTAGGGTGTTCACTTGACCCTAGCAGCGTTGCAGGTTGAAAACGTTGCTAGCTTGCTGCGTGAACAGCGCGTTGCACATAATCACAGTGGGCTGTTTTTTGTTTACATTTTGCTGATTATGCGAAACGCTTTCCACGTAAAGCGCTGTTCAAGCAGCAAGCTTGCAACGTTTTCAACCTGCAACGCTGCTAGGGTCAAGTGAATACCTTATATGTTATATTATAGAGAGTTATTTTTTGCACTTGAAAATCATGGTGTTACAGTTTTAATTGTAGCCCTGCTATTTTACGAAGTCCTGAAAGTCAACGAATATTTTACCGCAGGTTTTCACTTTGCTCGTGTTGCAAAAAGGAATACATTTAAAATCTTTATCAAGTGAAATGTACGTCGAATTTTAAAGAAAATTAAGATGGAAAACAAAATTAAAGGTATCTATTTATATTATAAGGTCATCATGAATTACTTGTTTTATGTGATTTAACTTTGTTTTATGTGCTTCTGTAAAGTGATGTTTTTTAGCATTTCTAACCTAAAAATTGTTGTGTTCCGTGGTAAAAAAGAAAAGTATGATTGCTTGTAGTTGGTTGTAAATTATATTAACGCAATGTTAATTGTCAATATAAATATAATGAGATGGTATTAATATTTTTTGCCCATTATTGCCTCTTTTCGTGAAATATCACATGTTGCAAGTGTGTATTTATGCGCAAAAATTGAAAAATAGTTTTCGGAGTCAGATGATAAAACACAAAAATAAGTATAAATTCTATTTTAGCCTAACTAAATTGTATGTTAAATTTTAGGTCTCTAGCTATACATTTAGTATTTGTAAAAATATGTTACACTTTTTCTTATATGGCCCGATCGGTCTAAATTTTTTCTCAGGCTTTATATATGGTATGCCCATTAAGTGTACCAAGTTTCAGGTCTATAGCTACATTATTATAATTTCTGTCAACATTATTGCGTCCAGGAGTTTTCAATGATTTCGGTTTAGTTGGAATTCCATTTAATAAAAAAAAGTTTATTTCTCAATTGATTTATAATTTGTTTAAGTTTTGAGACAAACTAAATTGTTAAATAAAAAAATTACCAATTTTTCACAAGCTTGAAAATATAATTTAATTGTATTTTTAATTACCTACACGAGCAGTTTAAGTGTCACTCAATCATATCAATTTCAGGCCAAGCGAAAAAGACGATATCAATGACGCTATATTTGCGTTCTAACATACTTATATTTCTATGTTATGTTTTTTAAATGTATTTAATTTAATGTTATTGCATTGGCGTAGCTTTTAGGCTGAAAGACATTTATTGAACATACTTTTATATTTACTTATGAGCAAAGTATATTTTACTGTGAAGAAGTACTTCGAATCTTTAATTGGTGTTGACTTGGAATTATAGTTGTTCTCTTTGTTTTAAGCCTTCTAGTATAATTCACTTATGTTTGTATAAACTTGCATTCAACTTGATTATACTAAATTGTATGTTTGTATTTATGTATGTATGTATGAATGCATTTAAGTATCTAGCTTGGGCTTTAGGTTTTTTGAGGTAGTTGCCAAAAAAAGTTACAAATTGGATGGGAATGTTTGAGCATGAAACCTAAGATGGGAATTTAGGAGCATGAAACCTAAGAATTCCATAACGTTTTTTATCAGTGCGTTGCACTGATGGGATGCATATACATATATCAAAACCGCACGCAGATTGGGCGCTACGTTTTGTTGAGTTTTGTTGTGCTTCAATCTCATAAATTATTTTGGCAACGCATCACGCGAGAAACTTTTACCTGATTTGCGCAGACTTCAGTCCTCAGTCTTCAGTCTTCAGAAAGACTAACTAAGGCAGATAACGCTAACACATTCGGCATACCCACTTCAGCGGCTATGCGAAATGATTTTTGTGGGCGATGACTTTTGCTCAGCCTCTTTGCTGTGCTTTTGTTTTGGTTCTTGTTTTGATCTTTGGCCCTTGCCCCGTCATTTTACCCTATATTTTTGAGCAGGGATCAAAAAGTTCTTGGAATGCCGATAAACCATATAATTTTACTAATTGAATGGGGGTGGATAAACGTAGACTGTGTAACCTCCAGACGGACAAATAAAATCGTAGTCTGAATTTGAACTTGAATATACCTAAATATTAAGGTATTTGAATTCTTCAAAATGTTGCCTTTGCAATGAATGCTCGAATTATAGAAATAGATATAGGACTTCATCTATTCAAATATATTAACAATCATAAGGTTTGACAAAAGGTGTTTTTTAAATGAACGCGTTGCATATTAAAGTGTATCCATATAAAACTTAAGGTATATGCGCATCTCATACAGTCCAGCAATATAAATAGCACAGTTTTGGCACTGCTTAATGTTGTAAAATTGGACTACATTTCTTACAGCAATTTAGTCATATTAGTGTTTAATATACACATAAGCTCTATCTAATATATTTACATATATTTTAAAATTTGACTTTATTATCCTTTATAATCTCTTCAATAGTTTTCAAACCTCTTAACTAGACGACGGACCTAAGTTAAATTTCGTATAGAAGAACTTCAATAGAATGAACATATAGATTCTACATTGGAATAAATTCTCTTTTTCTGTATATTTGTCCATTTGCTTAAAACATTGACTTCCAAAATGGACCGTTTGTATTCTAACGATTACAATAATCAATAAAGTAGGATTGTAAATTTCTTAAAACAATCTAGGTGGAAATCTTGCCACGTTCGCGATGTCGCGTTACAAATCGCTAATAAAACTTGTAAAATAAATAAAATGAAAGTAACATATCAAAATTATTTCTGAAATGAAAAACTACATTATTTTATTGCGGTGTAAGATTATTTTCTTTAAAATTACTCGCCACCTTTTACTGACTTTCGCAATTTTAAAGATGAAGTCAAAAGCGACTTCCATTTTTTGTCGCGTTTGCGATGCATTGTTTTCTATAAATAATTCGAAAACGACAAGTCCTCAAATCTTGTCTTTTATAACAAAAATAGTGTTGATAAAATACATTAAGTATTGATAAAGTATAGATTCACATAATTTTACATTTGACTAATAAGGATATAACCCGCTAACGCTCACTCGACATTTAAATAAAAAAAATGAGTCTATATAAATATTTTCTGGCCATTGCGTCAATCAGTACATTAAATTATCACCAAACTTTTTTCTCAAGATTAATTATAAGATTATTCATTTATGACCCATATTTATTTTTTCAATACTTTTACTTACTCTAGCTCTCTCACTCTACCCCCCAGCCTTTTTCGCGTTTCTGTAATTTTCGCAATCAAGGTTGGATTATTCATACAGACTTTGGGACAGTTTTAAATGAAAAATTATATATAATTTAATTAAACTGTTAATTTAAAATTGTAGTTCCAAAATGTATTTTATAGATTATTTAGCTTTTGTCGACTGGCGATAAATTAATAAACTCTTTAAATTAATCATAAAAGACCTTCATCGGAAGTTGGTATAATGCATGATAACTCTTTGAGTTATTGGGAATAAAGTGCATAGAAAGAAGCGCCGGAGTTTGTATTGAAAAGAGTATTTAATGTATCTTTTGAAAAGTGTGAGAGGACTTTAAAAAATGTTTAAAATGCTAAAAGCTCGCCCTTTGTGGGATTCAAAATTAAAAGCTTAAGTGCGCTCCATTATTATAAATTGAGCTTTAGCTGAGCTGCTAAAACGTATGGTAATCAATCTGCTCAAATCGCAGACGTGGTTCACTTGAAGTAGTGTGGTATGGTAATTACCCTGACTGCTTGCGTGCACGAAATTCTTGTGTCAATCAGAGATCACACAGCCCCAATGCATTGGCTTTAGTGGTTCAATATTGGGATTTCAGTATTTTGTACAACCGTACTGGCTGACAGATAATTGGTCGGTGTGTAGGATGCCTAGGACCTTATCCTTATCCGAGGGTTGGGTCTCACGCATCAATTGCTAGTTGACACAGATAGATTATATATGTATTCCGATAATACGAGTACTTACAAACCGAATGCCGAATCGACATCTCGCTTTACATACGAGTACAAGTATTATACACATGATAAACAAAGGATGGGCTGATTCCGATCTTACCATCATGAATTTTTGATCCTCGAATTGATGGTCATTGGTCCGGTGTAAGATATGCATTTTTGATTGGTTTGATTGGTTTGATTGGAGTTGCTAGAGTTGTGGTTACATATAGTACGAGTAGGTTCGGTGAAAAGTGATTCCTAGATCGATTGGCGTTGAATGTTTCACTGTCATCAATTGTAGCACTTTGATTAGATGCAGAGCAGGTACAAATGCTTAGTAGATAGATATATTTTGGCACTGAGTAAGGCAACTATAAGTCATCGGAGTTCATATTTACATACATTTATGCAATTGTATATTAGTATTAAGTGCTTCTTTGAGCATCGATGTACGCATGTAATTATGTATGCACGGTGTCAGAATTTCGTATCACTAGTCCGAAGTGAAAGTGACGGCAATTACAGGTGCACTGATTTTAAGTGTGTGGAACTTGATGCCTGGATACGTGTGTATAATCACAAAACCTAATGTTATTCGAGCTGTTTGCAATCACAAAATATTTCGAACACACTGCACACAGCATACCCGTAAAATTCAGTTGGTTTCACGAAAGTCCCGCAAATAAACTCTGCCTTTGCGCAGCCACTGACGGTAGTTCTCGACTGAACTAAATTTTCTGGTTGGACGTAAAAACCTTCAGGGGATGTATTGCGATGCTGCCGATGCTGCTGCTGTTTGAATACAGATGTGTGCACCCATACACGGACACGCTGTTCACATGCATGCAAGCATACATATACAAGCATCTAAATACATGCATACAAACGTGAAGACCGTTCGTCGCTTTGTGTTCGCAGCACACACACATACACACACACACACATTGACATTAAGGCACTGACCCTCCCCGAAGCAGGTTTCAAAAGCGCGACTCTATTCAGTCTCTCTCTCTCTCTCTCTCTCTCTCTCTGTCTTACTATCTCTCTCCCTCTATTTTTCTCTTCTTTAAGAGATAAGCCTAAGAGCGCGTTGATTCAAATGCAAAGAGTAACAAACACGCTGCAAACGGTTTGAGAGTCGAACCACTTTGAGCTGATTCGCCTTGGGTTGTATTCCCTTTTGAATCAGATTGCCGTTCTTTCATGATCATTTTTTTAGCTTGAATCTTAGCAGATATTTTTCATCTAAGTGTATATTGTGTAATTTATAAGTATTGTAAATAATGAAATCTAATTGTTGCAAAGTGGGGTATAGGCGGAAGATATATTCGTAAGGCGAACCAACTCTCTATACGTTAACGTTATCGTTGTAAACGAGAATTACACGAACCTCTAAAGAGTAATACGGTCGAAAGCCGAACCGCTGTAGGACTTTAGTACGAGTATAAATTAAGATACTTTTTAAGAGTACGAAGAGCTAGAGGAATGGAGCACATGCATAAGAGAGAAGAGAGCGCCAGGCGAAGTGAGTTGTGGCCACCAATACCACTTTGGCTATGTATGTATGCATGTGCTCGTGACTGTGCGCTGGTACTCGTGCTCAAGCTAAAACGCGCAACAGCATCAACTACAGCCATAGCCATTTATATTTTCGGAAACCACGCCCCTCAAGCTGACTACTAGACAATGGGCCGAACCCAGAGGCTGCGTCAGCGGCATCGCTATTGCGTCGGCAGCACAGCCTCTCCATATGTGTAGATACATAGATACTATATATGTATGTGGTTATGTACATACAAGCATACACATATGTGCTTATGTGTATTAATGTATGCATGTAGGAATGTGTTATATAAGTGCTTGAGTATATAAGCGCGTGGTTGCAAAATGCATGCCCACACCAAACATATAGTACATGCATACATACATACATATTCGTATGTATGTAGATAAATATGGAAAGCTGGGGTTGCCAACACACTTCGCCTCAGGGGTGTAACTTATGCTACTGGGAAAAACTCGGCATTGGACGCTTGGCAATGTGTTTTGCCAGTGGTGGTGAGTGCCCTACCAATTTCGCTCTGGGGTTTTATTTTCACAGCATCGCTGAGTGATTATAACAAAAATAATGTGCGTACCTACAAAACATACATACTTAAGTAAATACATGGATATGTGATTGTATAAAAACAGAAAAATTCAACACTTTTTTTATTATATAATATATATGTATGTATGAATAAATAAATTAGTACATGTGCATACAAATATTTTGGTGAATTTGCAGCTTAGATGGATTGAAATTAAAACTGGGTCACTGTATATCGAAAACATTGATTTGAAATTCAGTTGTTACATACAACAATATGTGCAAATAGAGTGCATTCTGATATAAATAGTTTATTTCAGTCGCATTGGTTTGCAAATTACTGAAATTATATAATCTTAAATTCGTCATTTCATTAAATTGTGTATTCATTGTCACTATTAAAAAAAAGTTCATATTCTAAATATTTAAATTTATCGAACGGAAATTTGAATAAAATCAATCAAATGGTTTTCTGTAAAAATAGATTGAACATTGATTGAACAATATTTAAGAATTATGCGTTTACGTATTGCACTAAATTTAATTGATGCCAATATTAGTTTATTTGTACATTACTGCAGTTTGTTTACACTCGCGCAGTCGGATATTAAACCTCTTCATATCAAGATAATTTGGACTCATTTGATTTCGGGAAGAAATCTTCGATCTGTTTTGATGTTCACACACCACTGCAGTGGAATGATTATACGGGTCGGGTCGACTTGAGGCTTGCGTGCATGTGATTTCTGCCTGTTGTTGTCTGTTTGTGTTGCAGTTACGCGCATTTGTGCCGCAGCGCGAGCAGATAAAGAAGCATTTACTACAATCACTACCACGAACGAGCGAACGAACGAACAGCGAACAGCGAACGACAGCAGCCACAACAGCAGTCATGAACATCCTGCGGCGTTCACGAGTTGGACCTGGGGCCATTGCATTTTGGCCCCATCCTAAATTAGGTGCTCAGGCTCGCTAGACGGAGCTGCCAGTTCCAGTCCGCACACTGGTGCAAATATCAATTGAATCTGCCATTTTCAAGTTGCATCTGTCCAGCATGAGACCATTAGGCCATCAACCCACCCGACACTAGCTTTGGTATACACATGCATATGTATGTGCTTACAAACATCTACTATTATAATCCCACATACAGTACATAGGCCTGGCATGCCAATGACCGTGTACCAGTGTGCCGGGCATTGCAATTTATGCGGTACGGCAGCAAAGAGTGAAAATCAATATTGTTTCGCAAAGCAAGCAGGGCATCTGTATCGCGTATCCGAATCGTAACAAAAAATGGCGGCTTGATCATCGATCGTTCGCCTGCCGCGGCCACAAATGAGCAGCCGCAATCATAAATCGTGCCGTTGCAATGAAGCCGCCTAAGTGGAGGAGGGTCGAACACGGCCTGGCAGCGCCGCAATTGGATAATGCACCTGAGCACCCGTTTCGAGTCTCGTCATTTACTGCTCCTCTGTAGGAGAGTTACACGAAATACCAAGACAGGCACACAAACTTTTACTCGAGTATTCATAAATCTGTGAATGTATGGATATATGTACATATATATGTATGTATTCATATCGAGTATTAATACGTTCAAGTACATACATACATACACGCTAGTATATACAAGCAATTGTCGGTATGTATCACAGATGCAATTCCGTGTTGAGGCTCACGATTTTTCCAATTGGTGTTTTCGATACCTTTATTAACTTTAGAAATGGCAAACTTTATATTCAGCCAAATTAGTTTGCGTGTATAGGTGAATTAAGTACGCAAAATTATCACCAAAGATTCCTTTGGCAGTTAAATGTTATACTGGTATCGGCTAAAGTCTACTTAGTATATGGGCATTTCCACAGAAAGGTCCACCGCGGCCAAAAACGTAAAATTGATCACAAATTCACAACTTTTGAAATTTTCTCCCAGAAATATATTTAAGTTATTTTCTTAAGCAATATACGCTAGAAGAAATTCAATAGGATGAACATATATGTAGATTCTACATTGGAATAAATTCACTTTTTCCATATTTATGTCAATTTTCTTAAAAATTAACTTCCAAAATGGACCGTTTGTATTTTAACTATTACACTAAGTAAGACATTAAATTTGTAACATTAATTTAAATAAGTTTTTCGGGCTGTTTTGGATATATAATTTAAAAATTGAGAGACAGAAAGAACATAAAAATAGTGATGGTAAAAAATGTCCCGTGTGCGATGTCCTGTGCGAATTTACGTCAAATTGAATTTAAAAAAAAAGTGTAGGTCATTTTTGAAAAAAATCATAACCATTTTTCAGAGGCATCAGTGCACAAGAGTTTAAAATGAGTTGCATTAAAATATTGCCTCTAGATTCGCTGAAATTGGCGTTTGAATTGGTTGACCTCACAAGTCACTTCCGTTTTGTGTCCCGTGCGAATCACTTGAATTTTTCTATTATCTTATAAATGAAAAATTACCTTAAATTAATCTCTGCTCTGAATGAGCTAATCAAATGCTATATGTTAAGCCCCTCATCAGAAAAAAACCGTTTCCTTTTTACCGTTTTTTTACTTTGAATGTGTACGAATGTTCCGTGCGCGAGTTTGGAAATGCCCATATATAAAAATCCAGCTGAATGGAATCATAAGCACTTCACTTTTTGATGATTTGTTAATTTGCACACTGTAATCATAATAATGAAAAAAAAATACTTGGGATTTTAAGTTTCTTTTAAATAATCTGCACAATTATTTTTAAACAGAACTAAACAGTTGTACACTTAAAAAAAAAATTAAAAATCAGCTTTTCATATCCCTCAAAAGTGTAAAATAAAATGCGTTCTTTATCTCGACCATGGGAATTTCCCCAGAAATAACAACTATGGCTTAATACTTAAAAACAATCAAAGACTCACATCTTAGGTAAAATTTGTTTATTCATGTTACCTAATTAGGCGATTTGCTCATAAATATATTTATCATGATGAGCATTCCAGTTCACAAATGTTTTTCTAAAACTCTACCTTTGTTTCTGAAACAAATATTTTCTTTTAAAATGGGGAGACTGTATCAATTTCTAGAGTGTAGCGTAATTACAACCCTTTTTTTAGTGTCTTCTGATCATAAAATTTGGCTATTTTCATTTTGTTTACCAAATACGGTTCAACCTTCATCTACTCATATAAAGAAAAAATTTCAACTAATTTTACTTTAATGTTGATTTTTTGCCATATTTTATCGATTATGTATTAAAATACTGTTTCTTCCCAAAATTGTTCATTTCTGGGATGTAATAATATTCAATTGGCTCATTTGAGATCTATTTTCTATATTTAACAAATGGCTGCGCCAATTCCAATGCGAATGTAATAAAATTATTGTACTTTTTTTACTCTTTTTATTAGGTCCATGTAAGCCCAGGCGTGCGACTATACACACGTGATTCTGTGATCATTATTTTAACAATCCACACAAAGATTAGGTGCCACGTGGCACTTATTGACTTTTTATATAACATACGATTGTTGTCATAGGGTCGCAAAATTGCGTAGTGACTTTTGTGAACACACTCTGATCGGTATTCTGTCAGATTGGATGGGATATATCTCAAGAAGTAATAGATTTTTTCATAATAAGGATTGATTTTCTACCTCACCGATTTAAGCCAAATTTGAGCTGATAAGTTTGGTGTATATAACTAAAAGCAAAAAGAAAAATCTTCACCCAAATCCACCTATACAAAATCGCTGCCATATCAATAGTCAGGAATATTCCAATTCATGGTGAGGCGATATTCATCTTAAAATCTAAAAAATCTTTGAAAACTAGTATGAATCAATAAAAATTTACAAAATATATGTAGTTTAAGAGTAGAGATTGTGCTTAAAAATAAAACGTTTACCCAACATCGCCACGCCCCGTATTGACCAAAATAAGATGTTGTAACAAACTCCGGAGCATACGAATATTTATCTGATAAATTTGTGCGTCGTTGTGAAACTGCCCATATACATATAAGTATTATCTTAATCAGTATCAACGGCCAAGTAAACTTAATGCTGTTCACCCGTTTTGATAAACTAGAGATGGTCCCAGGCCTCCCTTTTGAGATCAAATTTATTTTAAAATTGATTTTTTAAGCTATTTTTTCTGCGTTAAAGGATTCTTTTTAAAAAAAAAAGCCGTGGAAGGAAAACGCGTAAAGATTTCGTATTTTGTGTTGTATTGTATTTAGAAGGGCAATTTTTTGAGAAAAATACAAAATTAAAAAAAGTGAATTTATGGTGCAGTTAAGAAGTTGTCGGTCTCCAAAAAAAAAGGTATGTCCAATGCTCAGACGATTGCTAGAGATACTGCAATCGTGAAAAGAACGGGGAACTAGTTAGCATAAATGCCCCTCTACAAAACAAATATAGTAAAAAAAATTGTTTCGGCATTGATCAAGGTAACGGGTCACAACTAAAATTCTGGACTAATTTCAAAAGTCCACCAAAAATTTATTTTTGATTAATACTTACAGAATTTATTTTTTTTATAAAGGTCGTAATAATATAAGTTTATTTTATTTAATGGACTTGATCAAAATGTTCTTTGTCGGCCACATTACGCCGTTTTGTGCAGACTCTCGAAAATGCACGTTGTACGCCCTTTGGGTCAATTTCCTTTATGCACTTTCGGATGCGACGTGTCAACTGATTAAATTTTGGCCTTCCATCCATTCTTATACACTAATCTTTTAAGTTCAACAAAAAAAACTGCAATTGATGTGGAATTTCTGTCTTTGGGAACAAATTTAATATTTTTGCTTACCAAGAATCAATGATTTTTTTTGTAATATTTGCACATCCACCTGCATTGCGATCTTACTAGCTGGATTTGCGTCTCAGTGCAACCTGGTGACCGCTGCTTTTTTCTGGCTTTGATATTTAATGATTTTAATATTTTGCATATATGTTGCAGTGAGCATCCGAATTTTCGGGCCTCTTCAGCTTGGCTTATTCCATTTTTATTGTTAAAAGCAGTCTTTAGCTTTTAAATGTTTTTTGTAGTCATAATTGTTGATTTTCTTTAAGAACCAGACTGCCTTCCTATTTTCAAACTGCTGAGAATTAAATATAAAGTGCTTTTTGCCACGCCCTCCACCATAAAATGGACACAGGTGTAAGTTTTTCCATGCTCTTTGTGATCTTGGTAAAAGCGTACAATACGTTTTCGCAGCTGTTGCTGTTTGGAAGCCATTTTGAAGTCTAATATAGTGCACATAATTTTTTGGAATTATTTGGTAAAAAGATCATGCAATAGCTGATTTTAGTACCAAATATTATTGTTATACGACAAAGCATGCCTAAGCTGCAGGCACTCAAAATCTGTCCAGAATTTTAGTTGTGACCCGTTACACACGAAATTATTCCAAAATTGAATAACATAGTTTCGATAAAAACGCGTATAAAGTTAAACATTGCTTAACAAGAATGACTTTATCTCCAAAACTATTTCGAATTTGGAAAAATATATTTTTGTGCAAAAAAAAGGAAAAAAAATTTCTATACTAGAAGACTTCGTTAATTTTTCTCTCAAATTGAAAATATTTGCCGGTCTATCGCGCTTTTTGATGGGGCTGTCACGGCATGAAAAAAGCCCGTGCTGATGCTTAGTGTCAAGGCGCGTTGCATTTTAGAAGTGAGCCACGAAGCTCGAAGTGACTGTCCCCATATCTAAATATATAAAACTCTTTGAACTTATTGTGCAGCCCGAACGGTAAGACCTAGGAGGCTGAAACTGTCATACAACATAGATCAGACAAATTCATCGTGAAATAAGACGGCGTTTGACTTTGTTTCTTAAGATATCTCAACGAAACTCAAAGATTGTTTTTTTGAGACTGTCTAATAAGTTCTATTCAAATTTGTCGAAATTGGAGGTGTCCGGAATTCAGAATATAAAATATATCCAACAAAAGACCAAATTATCGAGATTACCCTTTTTTTTATTTATTTTTTAAAATAAGATTTTTCTGAAATACTGTAGGTACGTTTTGAGATAAACTTAATATAATATAAACCAAAATATACTAGTTTCTAGTATAAAACATTCTCATATTTATTTTTATTTCAATCTTGAAACTAACTATATTAAGTATATCAAAATAACAATAATTAAATAATAGAATATTGATGTTGTTTGTTAGTTACAGACAACAACATACAAGAAACTTGCATAAATGCAAGGAGCAATGCTCGAAATTCAGCTGTTTCAAGAGATGCTAGTTTTATGTCACCTTTGTGCGGCTAGAATCAGTTAAGCTTTCTTAGGCGCAAGAATGACAAACATAACTTGAATAAATCCTAAAGTGAACTTGTTTCCAATTCTAAATATTCCTATTTTTAAGTTCAATTCAATCTTGAAACATACTACTTAGCTTAAGAACCCAGAAATCTAAATTTTGAAACGAATTGTATAGTATAAAAAACTATGTTCTTTCTGGAGGTATTTTAACCTAGTTAATCACAGATTTTATATGTATTTGGCACGGTCATATATGTAATTATATTTTGACTAAGTTTGGCTAAAATCTGACTATTACGCCATATAGCTGTTATAGGAACTCTCAGTCGGACATACTTTATTTTTATATGGCACAATTATCGAGTGTAGTTGTAGGTTAGGAGGTGTAGTCCAAACAGGTGAGAATAAAGAATAACAGTCCTGCAAAAATTTTAAAATTATATACATTTTCTAAAATAAATCTAATGTGATTTCTATAGTATGAAAACTAAAGTAAGTCCGATCCGATCCGATAGCTAAAAATGTTTCCCCCTGTGCGGAATTTATGCATTTAACCTACATATGGGCTAATCCTGAGTTGCCGACGTTACATTTGCACGCAAATTTTCATGTTTAAAATGATACAGCTCGCGTTCAGATTGGTGAATTTTGATGAAATTTTCTGGAAAATGCATTTCGTTGGGAGTACTCTTAAACCTATTTTAAAATAAAAGCCTTACTATTTTTAATAAAAAATTAGGCCTGCTCAAAGTTCCGTTGCGGCCGTTACAAAGAATGGAAGTCGATTTGAGGTTAACGGCATTTCACATAAATTAGCGAATTTTGCATAATAAACAAAAAATATTCAAATACAAAAAATTAAGTGGAATATATGACCATATCAATCCAGCATCAAAAATAAAGACAAGTAGTCTCGTTTCTTAAAAATTTTAGTTTTTGTCTGTTGCGGACATTACGTTGCGGACGATACACTTTTACACATACACTTTTTTTTAAATGATTAATATATATTAAACAACTTTTCGATATAGTTTTTATCTTATTGAAAAATTAAACAAAGTTTAAGATGAGATAAGCGCTAAACACTCAGACGACTGTTCTGCCCACTTTTTATGCCATTGAGAATACACTTTTTTTTACAAAAATTCTTGAAATTAAGAGGCAAAAAGAGGAATTAATTTATTAGACTCGGCCATGAACAACCAAACCACCGTAAAAAAATTGTGTTTTCGTAATTTGAAGCTTGAAAATGTATTCTATTATTCAAAAAAACAAATATGTATTATTAAAAAACATGCATTTATTTTACAACTTTAAGTTTTCGCCCTTGGCTTAAAAAATTTCGGAAGAGTCAATATGAATATAATTCTATTTAAAAAAAAATTAGTAGTAGGAAAAATTCAAATTTGTATTCTATCTGTATGTAAAAAAGTTGTAAAAAAGTTATGCTCCGCATTCAGACTCCCTGATGCAAAAAGGCGTTGGAGGACAAGTTTTAATAAAGAACAAAGATTATTATAAAATGTTGATATGTTTTTTCTTGAAAACTTCGATTTGGCTACGAGCTAGGCACAAATTATGATTTAACAATCCAGGATTCTGTTTGGAGAATGCCTAGATTATATTTTGATGAATATTAATGTAATTTTCCCTGTTGAGATTTCTGTTGCGCACCTTTCTCTGAGTTTGCTTTTAAGTTATATACATTTATTTTTTTTTAAAGTTGAGTTATTTTTTTTATTAATAAATGATGTTTGTTTATCTAATTACAAGCTGTTATGAGAGAAATAAAAATCAAACTTTGTCCAAGAAGACTTATTTCAATGTCCACTTCAAAAGCTTGTCAGAACGAATTTAAGTGGATAGTCATTTTTCGTTTTGACTTAAAAATCAAATTTGTATGTCTATTTCGTAAGTTTATCGAAATTTTCATGAAAAACATTAGAATTCAAAATACTATGCGTTTGCTCACCTTTTTCAATATCCGTTTATGAATATTATATGATATGATTTTAAAACCTAGAAAAAAAGGAAATCGGCTTGAGAGACATCGACTCCAGGCAAGAAAAGATTGTGTCTGAACTCAGACGAAAAACACGACCGTTAAATCGAGCACTTCAAAATGAGATCAAACTACCATTGGAGGGTCATAATACGTCTATGGTAAGAGCGCGTGACACGCCTCAGAGCCACCTCAGAGCTCTGGTGGATGAGCCTCACGCAGTTTGGTTTAATCAATCAATCTTGTCTAATCTATTTCCTTCTAAGAGTTTTTGCAAAAGACTTTTGTCTTAAATTTATTGGGTTAAGGTGATATGGCATACAATTTTTAACAGCACATTAAGGTTGAACTTGTTTTACATTCTTTGAAGCTTATAGCTTCGATATTACACAAAACACGATACTTTGCACATTCGATAAATTACATTCGACACATTCAATAAAAATTTAACTAGCGGACAAAATGTACTTTACTATTCGAATAAACAAAAGTAAGCATTTATAACAAGTCTCCTACTAAGTATGCATATGTTTTTTAAATACAATATGTAACTTTTATATTGCTTGAATGCTTAAGACTTAATTTGTTTATGTTTCTTAGTAGAAATAGTTTACTGACAGGGATATAGAGGTTATTCTTTATGCTTATGACTTTTTGAGTGCAATCTTCAATGAAAAAGTAATTTAATTCGATAGAAAAAATAATGATTATGCGTTTGAAGCTTAGAGCAATATTGCACCAAAGTGAATTTTTAAAAAAAAGTTAGCAGACGATACTCTTTCAATAAGAGGTCTATATGCTTTTATCAATTTATTGCGTAGTTAAATATTTGCAATATCTATCTGGTATCTTTGTGGATCTGTTAGTAGAGAAGAACAACTGTGTGTCGGACTTGCTTGTTTGTCAACATTATTGGACTAACTTTTATTTTTTTTCTTTGTATTAAACAAACGAATATATATAGTAGTATAGTGGGTATTCTTTTGCGGCACAATCCTATGATTTCAGGAAATATTTGTAAAATAGCTGACAATTAATATGAGTAACCCATACCATTGTGATTGAGTATTTGAATCTGTAACTACTTCAACCACAATATTTTTTACATTTTTACATACTCTCCCTGCACTGAGTAGTAATATTTTCAAAAGGCCGCGGGCTAGTTCGTTCATATTCGTTAAATCCTCAGTTGCAGACAGATTCAAATTTTGGTAGATG
This sequence comes from Drosophila subquinaria, assembly GCA_037043405.1. Taxonomy (NCBI): domain Eukaryota; kingdom Metazoa; phylum Arthropoda; class Insecta; order Diptera; family Drosophilidae; genus Drosophila; species Drosophila subquinaria. The sequence goes on from JBAMBL010001424.1 coordinate 62,051, forward strand.
CGGCCGTCGCTTCCCGGCAATAGCAGCAGTCAACAGTCAGCAGTCAGTGCTATACCTCTATATGTATGTATGTATGAAGCTTTATAGGTCTGCAGCGACGCGACGCTACGCGACGGCACACGAATCATGACCGTGAGCCGGGCAACTCTGCAAAAAGGCTGCTGCAATGTTGCACGACGTCCAATTGCCGCGGGGAAGATGTGCGCGCTCGTTGTAGGCTTAGCCCCTTGCGTTTCCATTGCTCTTCTCGATGTACATACATACGTATGTATTTATGTATACATATACATACGCGCAGACATACACACATTAAGTATGTATTTTCAGTTGCAGTTGCAGCAGGCGGATGTTTACAGCATATTTCCTACGGCTGTGCTCGTGTGCACCTTTAATCCGCTCTTCTTTTTTTCGCAACCCAACAGCAGTAACAACAACAACAGCAACAACAACAACGAGTCGAAAGAGAACAGCCAACAGGCTAGTACCGGACCATTTAAATATGAGGTTGAGAGCAAAAAAACATCTGCAGCTGTATTTACTCGCTTTGGATTACCGTTGGCACATTCGAATATATAAAAGTATATGCACTATATACAAGTATCTAGATAGTGTGTATTGAATGCCAATACATGAACTAACTTCGGGATCAGAACATTTTAAAAACAAAGCTCATATAAATCGAATATATAGCAACAAATGTGTTAATGAACACTCGTTTTTAGAGAAAGACAGAGAAAGACAACCCATAAAACCATAAAAAATACCCCACGCCCTCCGTCTCAAATGTATTTCATATGTTCAGGATACACCTATCAAGCCATCCTATTAAAGTTACATCACGATAATTATTTACCAAATTTTAATTTTTGAACTGGCTCTAGGAGAGACAGCTGTGTCTGTTCATGATTCGTCATAATAATACGACATCGAGTTTAGATTGGGTAACTCTCATTTTGAAGTCATCCTCAGTTCAGCTTCAACTGCATCGACATTAATGCTCTAGCTAATAATAAATTCGGAATTGACGTTTATTTACGTTAATATGTACATACACACCATATACTACTATACATATATGGAAGTACATGTAAAAGCAGCAATGCTAATTGCTCTTTTTATTATGATGGTGACTTATTTTTTTCGTAAGGATGTCGCTGTAACTAATTGGGCCATCGCCTTTGGCGAGGAGTGAGCACTTATGATATATGAGTTGAATGCCCAATGGTATACTTGTTGGCATGAGTGCTTGCAGCATCAGTTTAAATGGTTTAGTTGGCCGTTAGAAACAAAGGTACCGCGCATTAGCACCCTCCGCGAGCTGTAGCTTGTTCCGCCAACGTGCATAACACTAAGCAAAACAAATAACAATGCATCGCGCAAAAGACATCGGCTATAAAATACCCTGTGAACATAGGAATACTATAATAATAAACTGGATATTGTATGCTCCTCTTAGAGTCAAACACTATTTATTTGTATACTCCTTCCTAGATGGTTAAGTGAGACAGAGTATTCAAATGCTTAAGCCGTATTTACGGAGACAGACATTTTCTATCCTTATTCGCCTCATTCCAATATATGTATAGTTGTTCATGCGCTTGTTTGCTTGTATGCTGTGTTGTGTTTTGTTGTGTTGTGATTCTGCCTCTGGATGGCACGTTTGTTCATTAGGTCATAAAACTTGAATACTGAATTGCGTGAGGCGCCTCTCTTAACCGATGATGGAAAAAAAAGGAATTTCCATGTGAGAAAATTATCAATGCGTTGGAGTCCAATGAAATTGCCATTATTAAAACGAGCGAATCGTAACTGCAACGGTTGCCGTAACTGACGCCTTGGCGTCGGCGGTGCACGCTCATTACCTGTCCCCGCCCGATCTCCGATCTGCCAGTGTTCCACATTGGCAAGATGATCCCGAAAATTAAAAGCCACACATACAAAATGCGAAATTCAAACATGCCTGAGAGATCGTTAAGGAATATAAATTGGACAATGAAATCATTAAAAGCCTTACTAATTATTAGCGAGCCTTAAATGTTCAGCTCAGCTTTAAGTATCGAAGTTTTTATTATACTCTCAGTAAGTAATACACATAGGATGACTTTCTGAAACGCATGCATCAGTTAGTTGACGCTAGCACGAAGTCATGTCAATTTAATTTTTTAAAATAATCGTGTTTGGAACACTTTTATAACATAGTATTGGTGAAGACTTTACTCATAATTCAGGGGTTTGCACATGGTTATTGTAATCGTCCTGCGTTTCAAACTGAAGCAGCTTAAAATAAATCATAAGTATATTATGCAAAATTGTGTACAAAGACCCAACAACTGCGGACTCGAGCCTCTTTATATCCGAAAACATCATATGAACGCAGTAGACGGCCATCATCCCACGTCGATCATTTTAATTTCGCATAATATGCGTTCAGTCGACTTTTAGAGTGATTGATGCTTGAATCGGATCAATATCATCATTAGAAATTTATGGTTCAATTTTACAAAAAAATAACAGGTTTCACTGATCGTCGAATGTTTTGCAATGGACCAAGTTTAGCCACACTCAAAGTGAATGACCAGACATTTTGCAAGGTATGCAAAGCATCTGCATGGCATAGGTCAATTGGAATGCAAAGCTTAAGTACTCTCAACTATTAACACAACACTGAGGGGTAATATTGCAAAATGCCAATCTAACAGAAACCAAAACCTTTTCTTTCAGGAGGTGCACACCAAATTTGGTGTTTTGCTGCAAGACAATAAATGTGAAAAAAATTCGAATATAAGTTTATTCGGCCGGTTGAAATTAAAAAAATTTTTAAACTCCTGAATTTCTGACACAAAAATAATCACAACGTTTAGAACGTAAAATAAATTAAGTTATTTATTCTTAAGCCAATCATTTCAAAATATTTCCAGTTTTCGTTTTGAAGAAAATAATTGTCATTGAAAATATAAAGAATTAGTATTTACATTCTTGTTTCCTTTTTGTTTTTTTTTTTTAATTTGTTGAAAATATTTAATAATTTACACTATTATGTTAGATGCACTGAAATCTGTACTGTAAACTGTTAGTGTAGTTATATATCTGTATCTGTATCTGCTGTATCTGCATAACTTCGATGGAAGTCCCACAACACTTTTCCGTATTAGGAGTATTATGCAATATGTACATGGTGCAAAAGGTTTTTTACTTTACCAAGGGAGAGATACACATAAAATGCCCGCGGATGCGTTTCTGCATCAAGATTGTCCAAGAAGTGCGTAAAAAATGGAATGGCATGAAACCGTAACAGATACTTAACATTTGCGTAGTACGTTTTATACTTAGTAATAGCTGCTTATTTGACTGCGTGTGGGAATACTTTGGGTTTCCCCTAAGGCTAAAAAACATTTGGAGTTGCGATCTTACATGTATCTGCCTGTAGATATGCCATAAGCACAATGCGTAGTTGATGGCCCCATTCAAAGTGCCACTAATGCAGATGAGGAGAAAAATATCTCCATATATACATTTGTATATGTTGATAAATACATATCTAATTAGTACAAACTAAATAATTCAATATACAAAAGACATTTATCGATCGCCAAATTCAGAAGGTTGCTTCAAACTTCAAGTCTGAACCTATATTATTTTAGTTGATACACAGCCTTCTTTTCCAAGAGGATCTTTTTGGATAGGGTCATACCATGGCCCAAGGCATTCAGTACCCTCAGTTATAGAAACTGATCACAGGCTTATCTTTTTTGCCACTATACTTATAAATACTTATGTAGAGATATGTTTGTGTTTGGTGCATATTGGAGACTATGCATGCTTAAGGGACACCAAGGGACGCCGAGACCAAGGGGAGGGAAGGGAAGGGAAGTGCGCAGAGATTGCGTTTACCATACGCGCCATTCCGAACGCCGACCTGTCGTTGCTTATAACTTCATTGGAAAGCGAGCGCGTGCCGACCCCCACTGACAAATTTGTTTTGCAGGCAAACGGACACTGACTACGCGTGAAACATGATATGATGCCATTAATATAAATCATATAATAAGTTTAAATCGTTCACGGCGCCGCCACAGTCCGTTCCGCTGTTATGCAGTGTATTACATAAAATGCTTAACATCATAAAACATGCACATGAAAGCGAACGCATACATGATTTCGAGTGTGCAGACTTAACATAAGAATTGACACAAGTTTTGAATATAATTATACGTGTAGTAGTGTATGATGTCAATGCAAGTCTCTAATTTACTTGACATAATACATATTCAAATTAAGTTACCATATTCGTTTTCCTACTATTTCGCAATAAGTATAAATTTTTCAAATAAATTCAAGTATTTTGGGCTTTATATTTAGTTGTTGTCTCCCTTTCTGAAGATCATCAAAATTTAAAATAACCATCTAATCTTTGAAGTTCGAGCTTGAGCTTATTGATTTTGTGTTGCAATAAATTAAATGTTAATTTTATATATTTAATTGAATTACATGTGCACTTGTAAATTATCAGGAAATTGATAGATTAATTTATATTTCTAACTTTACTGCAAGTACAAAGATACAGAAAGACAGAACATATACCCTTCAGTTCACTTTAAATGGGAAGAGGGTATAGTGGATTAACACAGTGTTTAGTTACCGCTTTTATTAGCATCGATACGCATAAGCTAAGTATAAGAGTATGCGAGTGTTTGCTGACAAAAGACACTCGCACACGCTTATCCATTTCGCAGCACTGTTTTTTTATAAATTTAATTAAAATGACTGCTTTCAGGTCACGTGACCTGACCGACCTTCGTAATGTATCCGTTATGTACTCGTACGTATTTTGTTTTCCTACACAAGCCGTGGGCAATTCAAGGCCCTCAATAATGGGTGCTGTTGATTTTCCGTTTCGCCCGTTTCGCCCACTCAGGTGTGTGCGACCCACAACCGTAAACCGTAAAGCAACAAAGAAGACGGCGCTCAGTCGACCAAAGGAAAAACATATGCGTGCCGCCTAAACGACGTTCGCTGCCACTCGCACTCGCACTCCACTCGCTCTCGTTACCGTTTTCATGCTCGGAGTTGAGTCGAGTCGACTGCCTGGTCGGACTACTTGGCTTTTCACTTTTTAGCATGAAGTGCCCACTAATCACTTCAGCCCAAATTTACTCCACACAAATCTCACTTAGCGAAGAGTTCACGCTGGTGCCAAATCCAAGAGGACAAATCATTCGTTCGATGGCCTAGCTTGGTTCATCCCCATTCAGCACAAGCTTAGCAAAACACACACACATTCCCTCCGCATGTTGATGTTGCTGTTGGTGTTGTCTAGTGTTGTACTCGTTGTTGTTGTGTGCCGCAGAGTGTTTCGTCATGTCTTAAAGCGCATAAATAAGGTCACGTGCCTCACTTTTGTAGTTAAGGGCGTCATCGTTGTTGGTGTTGTTTTCTTTTTTTGTTCCTACGATTCCTACGATTCGACTGTCAAAATGCAACATGATGCCGCTGACGCTGCCCACTGACGTGTTCAATATTAACATATCGAATTATTAGCCTACCCAGAACATAGGATAATGCGAATAAGGATTATGAACGCTGAACGCAGCAGAAGGACAAGTATGATACTCCGTAATTATCTCGAAAATCCCTTTATGCATATAATTGGCATTTATGTATAATATTCATATCAGTACGCTTAATTATACCAGTTACTGTTACTTCAATTTCATTCGCCAGCTTATTGTCACCCACCTATCTTATCTATTCTCTAAGGAACTGCCATGCACCCTCCCAAATAATAGAAGCAGACTTAGTTCAGTTGCCCGACATAGAACAAAATGAAATAATAATATTAATATTAAATTAGTAAAGTCAAAATTAAATTTGTTTAAATTAAACCGTCTTCATCTGACCGTCTCGTCTCCTCGACCTACTTCATTTAAAAAGTAATCTGTGAGGAATAAATGCTTCCAGGATTGGTGGGATAGGAAGATGATGAAACAAAGCGTTTTGAAAATGTTGATGTCTGCTTTCTTGTGTACAAATTTCTATATATATTAATTAATTTAGAGTTATGAAAAACGGAATGCTTAATTTGAAATATCGTGTGGTTTTTGGTGCATGTCTGACTTAAACCTGCGGGATACTTTAACTGAATTGTCACGTTCCTTCGTTTCTCATACTAATCACGTAAAATACCATATTTAATCAAATGTCGTTTCTTGGAACATATTTATGATTATGACGCATATGGTGAAAATTGGAAACATCCTTTACCATGTAACGTGAGTAGACATGAAGACTAATATCAAAGCAAACTGACTATATCAAATAAAAAAAGGCAAGAATGTGAGAATTTCACCCAATTGCAAGTATGAATTATAAAATATACATAGATGACGCTAAAAATATTCAGAAAGTACTTGATGCTTCGCAGTGATTGTTTTTACTAAAGGTCGTTGATTACTTTTCGACAAAACGAGTCACAGATTAATATGTGTATGTACTTTGAGAGCGGAGTTGTCGACGGTGATGAGTCTTTGCAGCCCAATTCCAAGCTTGCTATGCTCAAAGAGTAATCAGCTTCACCAACTGCCGAGGATTTGTCACCCCCATTAAAGAGTGTTTGATGTATTATTCGCTTCATTTGGTCGACAGGTCTGGGCAAACAAAACGCGACCACACTAACCACCACCGAAGCTATTATTACAGGAAATGAAATGACTGCCAGTGACAGTGACAGTGACAGTCACAGTGACAGTACATAAGTACGTAAAAATTAACGAATTGAATACCGGCCGTCCCTTCGAGGAGCTCTTTCTTGCACTGGGAAATTATTATCTAACCTTAGCGGTTAAGAATAACAATTGAAGCATCTTGGTTTAAGCCTTTTTTAATTCTACATAGCATTTTATTCAATTTGACTAAGCTGAGATTGATAGACTAAAACTTTTGCCCAAAAACAAAAGGATATTCTTAAACCGAACACGATTGGCTTCAAACAAATACCTTTTTTGTTGACTTATATAAGCAAATTATCCTAGGTCTAGGTTGTGTTATAGGGATGTTTATGTTTTCCAGATACAGATACTTTTTTTTAAACTTAATCATATTTGATTTTACTATATTATTTAAATAGAAAACCTATTAATATTTAATATAAAACACTTTTATTTAGCTAAAAACAAATTTAAAATAAAGTAATTCCAGTATGAAAAAATATAAAAACAATAAAAATATATATATATATATATATTATTTACGTTTCATAGCTTATACTTTTGTAAAAATATTTAAGTCAAATATTTTTTAAATTATTATTTAAATGATATGCCTTGCCAGAGTCATTCACATCATTATCATGATGGGTGTTGTTTGTCATAGACACTTTAAAAGTTGAAAAATATGCGATACGTTCATAAAACGTTCATCAACGAGGCTCAAAATGAGTTTTTCCTCACATGCATAAGCGATAATAGGGGATGATTTCGTCCATTTACTTTACTACTGAACCGAAATAACAAAATTACTTGAAACTTTTTAAGAGATGCGACAGACAATTGCATTCCTTATGCCTAATTTATCCTGGAAAGCATTAGAGCATCTGAGCTTGTAATTACTTTTGTGAGCAAATTGAATGTTTGGAAAGTCATCTGGGGAAGGTCTCGCGTTCACAAATAAAAATATGTATAAACACTGTTATCGTGAATCTTTGAACTTGCAACAAGTATTGAAATGAAAATCACAAAATGCAATTAGGAAATGAACGGCGATCCCGTGACTCTCTGTTATGTTAAAAAGAAACTGTTACATACCTGCTTGACAAATTCCTACACAAACATACATATGTAGAAAGCGCGTGTTCTTAATAATACCAAATGTTATGTATGCACACAATATCAAAATAAAAAACAAAAAAAGTGTTTTAATGATACTATTTTAATATATAAAAGTTAAAAATTAGAACATGCAAGAAGTTTGAGTAGAGCACGAGGCTGCTGAACACATTTTAAATGTTGTTGAATAGCACCTTCGATTTTATTGATTGGTTCGCTTCTGTGACACTTCTAAATTATTTCTGCAAAATTTAAAACAATCCCAATAGCATAAATTGTTGAAAGAAAAATTACAGTGGGCTTGGCACTGAAAAGGGCGTACATAAACAGTCAAATACGCTTAGATACTTAAACGAGTGGAAAAAAGTATAAATTTTTAATTAAAATTTTTTTAGAAACTAAAATTTTTTTTATTATTTAAACAAAATATATAAAAATAAAATTTTTTTAATTTTTGTTTTAAGTTTTTGATAATGAAAATTTTGAAAAGTAAAAATTACAAAAAAATTGTGTTTGACCGTTCATATACGCGCTTTTTATTGCCACGCCCATTTTTTTCTCAAAATTTTCTTTGAAGTATTGAAAATATATATGTATTTTAAATTTCAATTTTCGAGATTTTTGACAAGAAAAATGTGTAATTTTACTAAAATCGACTTTTTTAAAAACGGCTATGGGAATTATTTTAAATTTTGCAGAAATATCATTTATAAGTGTCACACTTGATACAACAATTTTGAAGCAATCGAGATGAGTTAATTATGAAAAATTCAAGAGTTAGAGTGTACACAACTGTTTTCAGAAAACTTTTATATCGAGTTTGAAATTAAAAGATTTGAGATCAACTTGCTTAAAATTCTAACGAAGTTAAGTAATTTCAAAATTACGAGATACCCATCGACTACGAGACACCCTGTACCATTTTATAAGGGTAATTAAATATATTAAAAAATCTCTCAGTGTTTCCTAAAAAACTTTCGAGCTTATTATCCGATAGTGATGAAATTTTCAGGACAGATTCGAAGTTCAGAAAAAAATCTACTTAAAAAATGTAGTTATTCTTGATTTTATTGACTCAGGAACTGTAGATACTTTTCAAAAATTAATGAAGATTACTTCTTATGTCTGATTCATTAATTTGCACGGAAACATTGTACCTTTTTTGTCTATTTTCACGGTTTCACGAGCACAAGGTACAACTTTATATTTAAGTTTTAAAGTAGAACATTGTAATTAAACACAATGCTCGCTTACAAGCTCACTATCACAAGTTATCAGAAAAGTAAGCCGTAAAGTGTGCCAAATAAGTGTATTTAATTTAAGTCAATAATAATTGGTGCTTATTATTATTAAAAAGGCCGTTATCTCAAAGCTTTGTAGATTCAGATTATAAGAGAATAACGATAATATAGTTACCTGCCAAGCATTTGCATCCAAAGTAGCCAGAAATGACATGTCCAACTCCTGCGGAAGTGAATGAAAAGTTGCTAAAATAATTTGGCAAAAACAATTGACAAAATGTACACAGTCACCTTCCGTCGAAAGTTGCTTGTGAAATCCAGAATGACAGCCTCAATGAGTGTTTTGAGCAAATGCAAAATTATGCAAATAGGTAGAAGTAAGTTCACCGCACGAATCACGTGTTGCCGACGGACTTTTTTGAAGCACTGTTTCAGTAAACTTAATCAATTTTGGCGTACGGTTTCACTTAGCTGTGAAAGCAGCTTGGACGACTGTGAAGTCGTACTTGGCTTCCGGTTAGTCAATTTCCGTTTCGAACTCCTACACCTCGATAGATTGAGTAGAAGAGCAGTGCACCACAGTGGTGCAGATGGACGAGTTCGAGGACTCGACTATAGCGACGGCGGCAGCTACGTGCTCGATGACTGAATCAACTTCAACTTCCGTATCTTCTTTGTGGTTTTCGACCAAAGGATTTGCCCAGCTTACGTGCCTGATGCTTCTCGCTGCTCGACTGCTACCAGGACTCAGCCTTTGGCTATGTTCTACCCGGGGGTGTACTGTATGCAGCTTCTGTTGGTCTGTTGGCCCGTCTCCATTTCGTCCAAGATAACGCAGCTCTTCAAACATGCCTTTCCAATACATATGCTTCCTTTATGTACATACCTACGTACATACATTCATACATACATGTTGAGATATGTATGTGTGTACTCGACCAGTACATATGTATATGTACGAATGTATAAGCTCCATCGAGCTTTCACTCACACTGAACGACTTTCGCGTATATACAGGTACTCGTACACTTGTATGTATGTATGGGATTCAGATTCAGTTTCGGATATGCTGGATTCAATCTTCTGCACGCCAGTATCACCCGAGGAAATAAAGCAGTGCTTTTGCCCAGCCCTTGCAGAAGCTTCTGGACAACGTGTATCCATAATACCAATGTAATGAATAAGTACATCCATTAAAATATATGTATATATATAAATTTGAGTATGTCTTTGTGTCAGCTAAATGTATTGTGCAATTCAAGTAAATACATAAATATAAATAATATACATATATTTCAACATACACTAATAAATATTCATGTATGTATGTATGGATGTAGACCGAACATCACAGCTTTCGTTTGGTAAATAATGACCCAGGGCTGTGTACACATACATATTTATTAGGGGCGGAGGCACATGAGGGCAGACTCCAAGCGAATAATCCTAGGT
>JBAMBL010001426.1:0-41685 GCA_037043405.1 Drosophila subquinaria
ACGGTCCAGTACAGTGCTCAAACTGTCAGGAATATGGGCATACTAAGACTTACTGCACGCTTCGGTCAGTATGCGTTGCCTGTGGAGACTCCCATGGTTCTGACCATTGCCAATTCAATAAAGAGGATCCCAGCACAAAAAAGTGTGGAAACTGTGGTGGAAATCACACAGCTAACTACAGAGGTTGTCCTGTGTATAAAGAATTGAAATCCCGTATGCGGCGAGTTCCACCAACGCGTTCCCAGCACATGTCAAACGCAATTATACCATCTCAAACAACACCCGATGTCTTCTTTGCCAAAACAGCCAGGTCCTCATTTGGCCCCATCAACACTATCAATGGCTTCTCTTATGCCAGCGCGGTAAAATCAGGCATAAACAAACCAACTCCTTCAACATCGCTCCCAAATGTAATACAAGCAGAGCCAAACTTGGCAAGCGTTCAGCAGCAGCCTCAAAGCTCGATAGAAATGATGATTTTCAGTCTGCAACAAAGTATGATGGACTTTGTAACCTTTATGAAAACAACTATGCAAAACTTTATGCAAAATCAAAACACATTGATACAGATGCTTGCATCTCAACAGTCAAAATAATCAATGGCGGCCCTAAGAATTTCAATGTGGAACGCAAACGGTGTTTCACGGCATAAACTTGAGCTAACTCATTTTCTATACGACAAACACATCGACGTAATGCTGCTCTCAGAGACGCATCTCACTAACAAATACAACTTCCAAATACGCGATTATTTATTCTACGGCACAGATCATCCGGATGGAAAAGCACACGGTGGAACGGGTATTTTAATTAGAAACAGAATCAAACATCATTTTCATAAGAGATATGCAACAAACTATTTGCAAGCTACATCTATAAACTTACAATCGGGCAACAGCAACCTTACTATTGCCGCAGTATACTGTCCTCCAAACTTTGCAATCACTGAAGCTCAATTCATGCAATTCTTCAGTACACTGGGGAATCGTTTTATAGCAGCAGGAGACTACAATGCGAAGCACACGTATTGGGGCTCTCGCCTTGGACCCCCAAGGGCAAGCAGTTATATAACGCAATAATACAACTAAGAAACAAACTCAACTATGTCTCCCCGGGTAAGCCTACATACTGGCCATCAGATCCTAATAGGAAACCAGACTTAATAGACTTCGCTGTGACAAAAAATATTCCACGCAATCTGATAAATGCCGAAGTACTTTCAGACCTATCATCCGACCATTCGCCCGTTCTAATCAACTTTCTTCAATGCCCGGAACTTGAAGTATATCCAAATAGACTCACTACACACAGGACCAACTGGCTCAAGTACAAGAAATATGTAAGCTCTCACCTCGATCTAGCCCCACAGTTCAACACCGAAGCTGACATCGACTGCTCTGCTGATTTACTGAAAAATATACTCGTCTCTGCAGCCAAGATCTCTACACCGCAAAGCGTGACTACACAGCACAACCAACAAAAAACCAATCTTCAAATTGAACAACTTGTTCTGGAAAAGAGAAGACTGAGACGCGACTGGCAGTCACATCGCTCGCCATCTACCAAGCAACGGCTTAAAGATGCCTCACGCAGGCTCAGCAAAGCTCTAAAGCGTGAAGAAGCGGATGCCCAGCGCCGGTACATACAGAAATTATCGCCAACCAGCACAAAGCACCCATTGTGGAGGGCTCATCCAAATCTAAGTGCGCCAATCGAAACAGTAATCCCTATAAGAAACTCTTCAGGCTCCTGGGCCAGAAGTGATAAAGACAGGGCCAACACATTTGCTGCTCATCTGCGTAATGTGTTTCAACCAAATCCGGCAACTAACTCTTTTGTACTACCACCTTCTCCAACTCAAACTGCAGCCGATTCCGTGCCATCTGAGCTTCGCCCAAGCGAAATTGCAAAAGTCATCAAAGAGCAAATGAAACCAAAGAAGGCTCCAGGGTATGATTTAATTACTCAAAAAATGATTATTGAACTTCCCAACTGTGCCATTTGCCTCATTTGTAAGTTTTTCAACGCGATCATAAGACTGGGATATTTCCCTAACAAATGGAAAAAATCTATCATTATTATGATTCCGAAACCAGGAAAAGATCATACAATGCCATCATCGTATAGACCAATAAGCCTACTACCCTGCATGTCAAAACTATTTGAAAAATGTCTCCTGTTGCGCATAATTCCTTATCTGAGAGCACACAATGTAATCCCAGCACATCAATTTGGCTTCAGAGAAAAGCATGGAACTATCGAGCAAGTCAACCGGATAACATCAGAAGTACGTTCTGCATTCGAGCATCGGGAATACTGCAGTGCGATATTTCTTGACGTCTCTCAGGCCTTTGATAGAGTGTGGCTTGACGGCCTCATGCACAAAATCAAAACGACACTCCCTGTTTACACCCACAAACTACTCGAGTCGTACCTCTACTATAGAGTCTATGCAGTGAGATGCAACGTTACTACGTCTGACGACCACATAATTGAAGCTGGAGTTCCTCAAGGCAGCGTACTGGGGCCAACCTTATACGTCATTTATACATCGGACATCCCTACAAACGAGCGCCTAACAACATCCACGTTTGCTGACGATACCGCGATCCTAAGCCGTTCCAGATGCCCTATTCAAGCAACATCAAAACTAGCTGATCATCTTGTGGAAGTGGAGAAATGGCTTTCAGACTGGCGTATTAAAATAAACGAACAAAAGTGCAAACACGTAACGTTTACCCTCAACAGACAAACCTGCCCTCCGCTAACTTTGTATAACACTCAACTCAACTAACGTACCTTGGCGTCCATCTTGACAGGCGGCTCACTTGGAATGAACATATTAAAGCTAAGAAAACGCACTTAGCTCTGAAGTCCATTAACCTTCATTGGCTTTTAAATGCTCGATCTCCCCTTTGCTTGGACTACAAGGTCCTATTGTACAGTTCTACTCTAAAACCAATCTGGACCTACGGTTCGCAGCTATGGGGAAATGCGAGCAACAGCAGCATTGATATCATTGAGCGAGCACAATCCAAGATCCTGAGAACTATCACTGGGGCACCATGGTATGTTCGGAACGAGAACATCCTTATAGATCTTAACATTGTAACCGCGAAGGATGAAATAGCAAAACAGAAGGCGAACTACAACATCAAGCTATCTTCACATCCAAATCTTCTTGCAAGGCGTCTAACTCGGGTTTGCAATCGAACCCGCCTCCACCGCAACGACCTCCCAGCTCAGCAGTAATATATCGGGGGCCCCAGACCTTAATCAGTCGTCAAGACTGTAAATAAGTTATAATTATAAGATTTTTAAACTTGCTGTTAGTCCCGATATGGAGAAGATCCAGCAAATAAAAGCAAAAGTATAATAAAAAAATAAAAAAAAAATTGTCTATATTTACGGAGATATTGGCCTTTAAATTATAACGAAACCCAAAACAATTATTCCTGTAAAATTTGCTTTTTGTCGCTTACGTTATATATTATATTATATAAAAGGGCTCGATATGTATAGATGAATAGCTTGCAAGTAAAAATATAACTCGATGGCCAGAAAACGCTGGACTTCTCAAATTAAAGTTTATTTTGAGATAAGTGAGCAAGAAGATTAATTAGGAACCTTTTATAGAATTGTTAAATCTATTTGTGATTTAGTTAGAGGTTACTCTTCGAACAGTGAAGTTAGGTTTGAATAATTGAAATACAGTCGAACTTCCCCAACTCGAATCACCATTATTCAAAGAAAAGGTTCGAGCTATGGAGATATTTGACTTATAAAGCTCTTTTTCTTAAGCTAATTAATTTAACTGCCACTCATTTAGCTCGAGTTAGAGAGAAATTCGAGTTATAGAAGTTCGAGCTATGCAAGTTCAACTGTATTTAGCCTATCGAAATTTAGACTTTTTAACCGTATAAATAATTAAAGCAGCAACAAACACAACAGCAACAATAGCATATATTACATATGATAGCCATTCAAGGAACGTTGTTTCATGCGATTCATCCAAAAGATAATCCATGCCTATGCAGTTGAACGATAAGGAACCACATCTTAACTGGCAGATATCATTAGTCACGCGACACTTGGTCCAATCGAGGCAAGGCTTTGTGTGATCATCCGCACAGAAATTTAAGCAATTCGATGAGCTGAGAAGATCCATTGAGGTACCATTCCGAAACCAACACTGACACATACGGGTGCAGTTACCCATGTCCAACGGAAAGGGCTTATGATTCACTTGGGCAACGCTACTCAGAGCTGTACCTATTATCAGTGTTAAAAACACCCAAAGCAAATCGCGTTTAGTCATGTCGAGAGTTTTTATTGTGTTCTTTTATTGCTCCCAAATGTCATCCAGCACGATCCGAACTCAACTGAACGCAAGACATTTAACTCCACTTGAGAATTTGTGATTAAAAGCGAGTGTGATTAACACATATGTACTTAGTTAATGCTGAACATATGGGTCAACGTCACATATGCATAATACTTATATTCCTGATATCAGAACTTATCTGTATACATATATAAAACTCATTCATGCTACAAGACTGACTGACAATGGCAATACAACACTTTTCTTTAGAGATAGGAAATTCAATCTCTTACAATACTTAAGTAGTTTCTATTTATGATGTATTTATGAAGTTGAATAAGTCATTTGAATAAGGCGCGTTTTGGCAAATAAGTCCAATGCATGGGAAATTAAGGTCAAGGTCATGTGTTTAATCACATTCTTTATAAAAATTTCTTCATTCTTTGCCCAAGTATAATTGAATAATATGAGTAAAATATGTTTACAATTTTTAAAAATACACATATCTCAGTCTCATGGTATTATTTTCATATTAATTTCCAGTTTAGGGTTGAGTTTTGCAACTGTTGAAGTAACTTTTCGATTAGCATTCGAAATGGCGAAACTGAGTGGGAGGAAGGAGACGGGACGGTTCCTGGTTGTTGTAGCCACATTTGCTAGTTTTGTGCACATTAATTAGTTTGATTTAAGTTGAGATGCGACCTGTTAATGACGAGCAAGTTTCTGTCTATTTGCCGCTCACACCTCTGCCCCCCTCGACACTCCATATCGTCCCTTTTCTTTACCCTCTGCCAGGCTATCTGCTTACATTTGTGTGGTGGTCTTAAAAACTGCGCAAACTGTTAACGTGCGTCCATTAACTTTGTAAATGCAAAGCAGAGGATGAGAGGGGATTCGGATTCTGGTTTGCGGTGGGCGGTGGTCGGTGTTCTATAGGCAGTAGACAAAGGGGGGCGTGGTTCGTTGGTTCTTTGTGCTCGTTAAAAAATTTTCGCGTTTCATTTCATGCCGCCCAAAAAAGAAAAAAAAATAATCAACAACTGCCAACTGCGGTCGAGAGCAAAAGAAAGAGAGAAAGAGACTGAAAGAGAGAGAGAGAGAGAGTTACAGTTCACACACATTCACATGTTTGATGTGATGTGTTGTGTGGAACCATAAAAACCTGACGAAATATGTGCTTGTATTTGCCGTCCCACTGCACCACGAAGTGAGTGTCAAGCGAGAGTATCGTAAAACTATCGTATTCGAGCTCAAAGGTGATACAAGAGGCGAAAGTATCGTCAAATTATCTCATTCGAGCTTGAATATGATATATGAATAGGGAGAAAAATGATATTAGCGAAAAGTGAGTCGTAAAAGATATTGAGAAAGGCTCGCTAAAGCTATCGAAGAAGGCTCGCAAACGAATCTTTTGCGAGCTATCGAGAACGAAACTTTCTCTGCCACAAACTGAGCGACGGGTGATTACTTTGCGGATCGTTTGCGAGTGTTTTCTCGATAGTTTTGCACGTAAATGTTTCGCAAAAGTATCGTTAGCGATATTTTTTACGAGCTTTTGGTTCAGTGGGGTTCTACACTACATGCATATTTCGAGTCCGTTTTTCTCTCGCTTTTGGTTTATAACCCTTTAGAGGGTATTATGACTAACTGCATTTGTATATAGGGCATAACCGAATAACGAGAACACATGTTTAGCTCTTGCATTAAACAAGCATTTATTATATTCTAGTTTCACATATTTAACGTATAGTACCTTACATCTTATAATATGATAAGGGCCATACATTTTTACAATAAATTTATTTTATGAAACTTTTAAGTTTTAGAATACTAAATAAATTGCTTATGACATTCTATTTGGATTTTGAATTTGATTTACGTCTTGATTACCCGGTGTTTCAGTCAAAAAACTATTTGAATGCGACATCGCGTAGGTTGTAGATATAGTTAAATGTAACAATGTGGTATGCTAGAATTTTTGCACATCAAAATTTTTAATTATGGTAAAAATAGAACATTTTTTCGAGGTTGATAGAATTAAAAAATCTGATGTCATTCAACAATAATTTCAAACAGTGTATTACACTGCGATCTCGGATAAATATTGAGGGAGCTACATGTAAAAATATATGGATTTTTACTTTTGGGCTACATTTTGCTAAATATTGTCCGATTTTAGAAAATAAGCGCACTTTTTACTCGTGAAAATGTGTTTTTATTTTAAATAATAAAACAACTCTAAAGGGTTTTAAATAAAACAGTGTACGAATACATCACCAAAGTCAAAAAAAATACGCAAAAAAATTGGTTTCCATGGGAAATACTCTAATAAGGGAATTGAAACCTGCTAACTCAAATATGGCACGTTTAAATAACCAAGTTTCTTCTTATCAAAATCGTTAAAAAGAATGAAATCAGTGAATATGTGATGAAGCTATGGACGTATTACTGCGCGCATGTATTTTTTTTAATCTAATTTAATATTTTGATGTGCACCAAAAAATTCTAGTATACCAAAAATATTTTTTTAACTATGCCTTTAACCCACGCTATGTCCCATTCCAGAAGTTTTATTTTAAGTTTTTTTGTAGCACAGTGTTATTGGCGCTTGAAGCAATTTCAGATATATATTTATATTTTAGAATCAACTCTTCACAAAATAGTAACAGATTTAAACTGAATATTATGCTAAATTCGTTTCGTTTTAGTTAAGATGAAATTTAAGTAAGCCTGATTTTAACACCATGTTTAATTTGAAACTATTTTTTTTGTTCAATGTTTTACAAAGATTAGATTTAAACGATAACTTTATATTTCTTTTACTTTCATAACGAAGAGTTAAAATTTAAATAAATTTAGAATTTCTTGTAACATCTACTTTTATTTGCTATTTATTTGTTTAGATATTAAGTGCTACAATCTAACGCTCAGTATTTAATGTACTGGTCCCTACTATAGGCTTTGATTTTTAAATATTATATTCAACAATTTATAAATAAAATAGCAACAAGTATAAAAGCAATTACTAAAATATTAACATAAGTCATATACCATTTGTTGTAAGGCCGTTTATTATTTTAGACTATGATTTAAATTATTTTAATGCCTTAAGTATAACTTTTTAAATTAAAATTTATAGAATAGAATATTTTAAATTATTTAAAAATGTGTATTTATTAGTTAGCCTGTTGATTCGTTTGGTAATCAAGAGCACCTAGTGTTCGTATTTTGTGTTTATTTAACTTAACATCTGCTTCATTCTTTGTTGTGATTATTTACACTCAAGCAAATAGCGCTTGAAAGTTTTTCTTTTACCCCGATGTATGTATGTGTCAGTGTGTGTGTGTGTGTGAGTGTGTGAGTGTGTACTGTGCTGTGCTGTATTCGTCATGTGAGTTTGCATTTCCTGCCTGTACATGTGTGTAAGAGAGCATGTAAGAAGCACTTGCACTACAAACACATAAACACACGTCGGTAAAAAGGAAAAAAATTAAAAACTGTTTCCCAAACAAATAGGCCTGCAAAACTGTCGCATCATCCGAAATTTTATACATTTTTATGTACACAACCGAAACTGCATCATCATGGCCCAGCACTTATGGGAGAACCCTAATCGCAAATGGCTGTAGTATTTTTCCCCCAACTGATGACCTACACTCACCTGAAGCTGCGCTCGGATATGTCCTGAAGTTCATTTTCGATTAGCTTCAGTGTCTTCAGACGCAATCCCTGGAATGTTTCATCATCGACGCTCCGCAGATGCGTATTCGACATTTCGATATAACGCACGCTGCTATGGATGAACTCTGTAAGCGATAAAGAAAGAGAGAGACAGAGTGAAGACCAGTGAATGATGGAAAGAGACAATAAGTGTTGGATATATTGATGTACATCGGCGTTGGAGTAACGCAGTAACGCCGCGTTCGCCCATCTAGTTCATCATTCAAATTGATTTTAAACGGAATTTGAAGCGTTTCCCATAACCCGTAGGAGAAGCGACCTGCCCGGGGACATGGCCAACGATGATGGCTTTCGTTTTGGCAGTTTGATAGCAAGCGCGTGAAAGCAAATGGGTCATCAGCGAACCATTGCTCCACACAATGCACACACAAGAAACGAGAAACGAGAAGCCAAGCCACTGGACAAAACCCAACGGCCAGGACTTTGATTTTTATGCGCTTTTTCCGTTTTCCGGAATCCCCTGCTCCCCTCGCAATCTTACACCCATCCATAATAGGACAACGAGCAAAGCAATTTAAAAAGGCACTTTATATATATATTGGAAGAGTGACATCCCTGAGAGAGACAACAGAGCATCGGCAGGCTGACTTGATTGGCATGCGAAGAGACTGTACAAAATGTATAAAGCATTAAGCAGAAAATACTCGTAGACAAAATGAAGTATATACATTTTTTTAAAGCTTGTAGATGAGTAAATGTGTCTTGTTGTAGAATAAATAACCACAAAAAAAACCTCTTTACGAGGTAAAAGTCTAGTGACGAAAACATTTTCATGCCCCAAAATTTCTGATATCCAATTTTGTGACGAATAATATTAAGTTTTACATATAAATTATTTTAAGCAAAATTTTGGCACTCGGCACATTGCGCTAAAATGTATCAATTCTTCATACCAAATAAAACTCATTCTCTGTTTTGCGCAGTGCCGAATGCAAAAATTTTGCTTAAAATAATTTATATGTAAAACTTAATATTATTCGTCACAAAATTGGATATCAGAAATTTTGGGGCATGAAAAGGTTTTCGTCACTAGACTTTTACCTCGTAAAGAGGTTTTTTTTGTGGGATATCAGAAATTTTTGAATAAGACCTCAGAAATTTTGAAATTGCAATACTTTTTGACAGTATAGCTTTCTCAACTTTGATTATTGTTTGTACAAGCTAAAGCAAATTGTCTAGCAACACCCTTTACAAACACACTTGCCCAGCGCAAAAGCTATCAGCACTCTTAAACTCTGGGTGCTATGACACTTTGCTGCTGCTATCCTATTCCCATTCTAAGTAAAATGTATATATTCAGTTAATAGGTTATATCTTCCAAACCTATCGGTAAAATTTTTTGTGTCATATATCAAAAAACGCGAAATTTTACAAACTAAAACATATTGAAATTTAAAAAAAATCGTTAGCGGCGTTTTCTCAAAAACCGCCAAAATGTGGGGGAAAATACCTTATGTCACCTGTAGCAATTTACCTGTGTACTTTAGAAAAAAAGTTAAAAGATATGCATAACAGCCCTTCAAAATACCTTTTCAACGATATATAGATCGCATCTGTAGCTTTCATCGTTTGACTGCTATAAGGGTTTAATTTTAGCGGTTTTTAGCGATTTCCCGCTAAACTAGCTTTTTTTCGAAAAAGTCGTAGAACAAACGTTTCTAGATTTTTGATCGGGGACAAGTCCTCATTCAAACTTTTAAGCTAAATCAACGCTTTGATACAAACAAACAAACAAACAGACAGACTGACTTTTCATCTCATTTTCGAAAGGCCCCTAAAAATTTCAAAATTAATTATCTTTCGAACCAGTTGTCCGATTTCGATGATCGAGGTGTCATTCGACGCGTATTTTTGATGAGAATTGTAAAAAATTCAACGAAAATTCAAAAAGGCTCCAACGGCCCCATTAGCTCCAATAATTTAAATTTTTCCCCTCCCACTTATACCTGTTTATCTCACGAACCAGGTGAGATTCCATAAGTCTTAGTATGCACATTTGTAAGTTAAGTTGATACCTTTCGATCGGTATATAACTCGACCTGATCGGACAGTCATAGCAAATCTTCCATTCTTCCTGTGTATATATGCTAGTCGCCTTCGCACCCTTCGTGCTGCTTTCGTCACTAGCGCGGACTGCCGTCCGCAGTGATAAATAAACAAATCAAATAAAACAGAAATTAAGGAAGCTCTGTGACTCAGACTTTCGAGACTATGCGGAAAGAATAATCCTTCATAAGCTGAAATTAAATTTAATGAAGCATAAAATATGCCACATATCAGACTACGAAAATAAGAATATAAAAAGATTCAAATAGAATTTGAAATTCAAATAAATAATTCAAAATAAATAAACAAATATTTAATTAACCTGGAATTTTACTGTAACATAAAATTGTATTTAAAATAATGTAAGGATCAAAATTATTAGTCAGTTCAAATCAAAGCACATGTTCCATTACTTTTGTTTGTGTTGCTAGGCGTCTTTCGCACTCTTCGTGATGCTTTGTCACTAGTGTGGACTGCCGCCCACATTTATTTATTTGGATTTTGAAAATATTGTTGACTATTATCTTATTATACCCTGTGCCCATTTAAAATGGTCAAAAAGGGTATATTAGACTTGTGTGATGTATGTAACAGGCAGAAGAAAGCATGAGTGTCGCAATTAATTTGCGATTAGCTAAGCATATGGGCTAATCCGAAAATTTTTAAACCAAGGGCAAAAACCTTTAATTGTCAATAATTTACAAGTTTTTTAATAATAGTTGTATTTTGTTGTAATAGAATATATTTCAGGCTTCAAATTACTAAATCAAAATGATTTTACGGTGGTTTGGTTGTTCATGGCCGAGCTTAATCAATTGATTCCTCTTTTTGCCTCTAAATTTCAATTAATCTTGTAAAAAAAGGGGTATTTTCAATGGCCAAAATAGTGGGCAATACGGTCGTCTGAGTGTTTAGAGCTTAGCTCATCTTAAAGTTTGTTTAATTTTCTTTTATTTAAGATAAAAACTGTATCGAAAAAATATTTAATATATATTAATAATTTGAAAAGAAGTGTGTGTGTAAAAAGTGTAACGTCCGCAACGTAACGTCCGCAACAGACAAAAACTAAAATTTTTAATTAAGGAGACTACTTATCTTTATTTTTGATGATGGATTGATATGTTCATATATTACACTTAATTTTTTGTATTTGGATATTTTTTGTTTATTATGCAAAATTCGCTAATATATGTGCAAATGTACGTTAACCTCAAATCGACTTCTATTCTTTGTAACGGCCGCAACGAAACTTTCAGCAAGCCTAATTTTTTTTTCGAAAACAGTAAGGCTCTTATCTTAAAATAGGTTTAAGAGTACTTTCAATGAAATGAATTTTTCAGAAAATTTCATTTAAATTCACCAATCTGAACGCGAGCTGTATCAGTTTAAACATGAAAATTTGCGTGCAAATGTAACGTCCGCAACTCAGGATTAGCCCATATGTTAGTTAACAATAGCGACAAGGTCCTTAGAGAGCGCCCGCGGCTCTCGGCTGAGCAACAGTGCGTCGAGGAGGCGCATGGTGTCGCATCGTGTACTGTCGCTCTTGTACACATGGTGACCATGTGTTTTTAGCCTGATTATACGCAAAAGGCTCTCCAAAGGGAATCTTCGTGTCATGCATGTCAGCTTAAATTATGGGCTGACCTTACCTCAAGCAATGAGGCAATGCGGCACATTCCTGGCCACGCCTGGGCCGCCGCCTCCTCCATAGACAAAAAGATATAAATTTTTTCGAGTGCTGTGCTCCGATGAGGAATGAGTCCAGCCACACAGTCGTGGCCGCCTGAAAACTGACGTGCAACATGAAAATGCACTCTTCGCTTTTAATTGAACATTTTTTACGTGAAGTGTCATTTATTTCTTCTTTCTGCTGGTTTCGGCTTGGTTCGGTTCGGTTCGGTTTGGTTTGGTTTGTTGCAAACTTGTATGTTTTCCATTTTTTTACATTTTTTTTGGTTATTTGTAGTTAGCAGTTTGGCTGACGGCTTTACAAAATACACACACAGATATTGTGTACAAACACAAAGACAAACACATGCAGATTCAATGACACATCGCATACAATATGAATGTCTCTTACGGACATGCAGCGAACGTCGGAAAAGTCAAAGCGAAATGCGAGTACAGATTGTCAGGCTGTCATTGATTTGGCCGTGAACATTTCGTAGCAGCATTTCAAACAGTTGACTGCACTTAAACAATTAATGAACAATTACTAAAAGTGTCCATATAGACAAATGCATATACACATGCATATATTTATTAATATGAATGTGTAGGCATAAATTAGCTGGAAATTGCTTTTAGCCATTTCTAATTTCAATTTCAAATTACAATTGAATGCGAGGATGTGAATGCAAGGAATCGAGAGGTTTTCTTCTTTGTTGGTAATCAATAAAATTTAAATTGATTCCAATTGGTTTTCATTTAAATTGAGGCAGTAATAATTGTCGGCATGTGCTATTTTGGTTATTGCAAAACTGAATTATTTATTAAATCTCTTATTATTATTTATTTATTTCCAAGTTCGCTTGGAGCTTTAATATAACTTGAACTATCTGGACATACCGCAAACACGCGCACACACATACTTGTGTGAACTAAACGGCGATATACACAAACAGCTTACATCTTAATTACATATCGCATATTAATACAATATTAATCATACGCCCTGTTGACACGCGCAACGGGCAGCAAACGTGGCAAACGCATTGGCCATGCACGACGGCAACTTGGCCAAGCTGTATGAGTTTGTGTTAGTGTTTGTGTGCATATCTAAGCTGGTCGGCTGTTGTTGTTGTTGCTGTTGTTGCTGTTATGAGTGGGCAACCAACAAACAACATATGGCGTTAATAAACTTCTGGACGTTGTCCCAAGGCTTGGGCAGGGGAAACAAGCAACATCGGGAGTACAGTGGCCGACAGTTGGTGGCAGTTGAATGTCTCAAGTCAATTCTCTGACAAATGCCGAGCATATTTATTTATTTACTTTTGCTTCTCCCATGCTTCTCGCTTTTCGCTTCTCGTTTGCGTCACTTGCCAAGTGTTTATTCAACTCACCAAAAGCAAGCAAATAAAAAAATATCAACAACAACTGGAATAACAAACTGGACGACACAGAGTTCAAGGATCAGGACAAAAATATCTTTTACATACTTTCCATAAGCCATAAGTTGAGAGAGACTGATATATAAAGAAGGACAGCGAGTTATTTACTTATCGAAAACTAATGTAAATTGACATTGATAAATAAATGTTTTCTTATTTTACTCATGACAACAAAAAACTGATCAAAATTCACTGCACATATGGTTTCATAAATTTTACAAAATCATTTTTGAAGTTGCCTTTGAAATTTGAACGAGGCTCTAAATTAATAAGTGCAAATCAAACAAGCAAAATAAAACTTTTAAAAACAATAATATGAATATATTGAAAGGCATTTTGATCCAAACAACTGCACAAAGAATGCACATTTATGTACGTTTTGCCATGAACAAATATCTAATAAGTGATAAAAAAGCTGCATTCCTTCTCGTGTCATATTTGTTCATTAGGGAACGATATCCATGGCTCGAATTTAAACACATTTTAAAGACAAGAGTAAATTTTGTTAAATTCGTTCGAAAATCTCATAAAAAAGAATTTAGAGCAAACGCTTTGCTTACAACAATAGCAACAGTTTTTTATCTGTCTGTAAAACTTTGTGTGTCTATTTGTACCAACTTAAAGTTCATTGATTTTAAAATCAAGTTAATCAGACAGTTTAAAAGCTAACAAAATTGCCTGAAATAGTTTCGGCATGAAAATTGTGGCCAAATCGAACGATGTGGATGCCTCTGCTGGTGCTGTGGATGCCACTGCAGATTCCCTGGGGGCGCATCAGAAGCAGCACTGGCCAAGCGTGAAAATGACCAGAAACATTAAAAATAAATCTAAATTTAACATTTTTGGCATAAATATAATTTACGAACTGAACACAATGGAAATTTAACTTTAAATTGCGTACATAAATAACAAAAAATGTTTTTTTTTTATTTTTTTTTTGCTGCATGACACATTCGTTTTTGGGCAGGCAGCTGTTTCGGCTTCACATTCTAATTTCCCTTTCCCGATCCCTCAACTTGGCCTTCTATTGCTGCATATTTTTGGCAACACAAAATTTGGAATTTTTAATGAATTTCAAGTCGTTGTCATCGTTGTTGCAATTCCCCTGAGTGTCCCCTCGTCCTGCCCCGCCCAGTTGTATACATATTTCTGTGTATTTTTGCGTGTGCGCTGAAAAGTATGCAATGTCTGCTGTGCCTGAAGTCCTGTGTCCCATGTCCCCTGTCCTCTGCGTCCTTTGTGTCCTGCATTCGAGAATGCCTGTGGCTGTGGCAATTCTAGGCACAAGGTGACCCCCTCCCCATCCCCCTCATCACCTTCTCTTCCATTACTGCCCACAATGTCCAGCTGTTGGCTGTTTTGCGGGCGTGGCACGCAATTAGCCCGGCTGTCAAGCAAAGTGTTTTCTCTGGCCGTCCGCCCGCCGCCACAGCTCTTTTTTCCACATTAGAATTGCTAATTGCCAAAAGTTTTCGGCAGCAGTAGGAAAAGCGTTTCTTTGGTGCAGTTCACCGACGTGGAAGACATAAATTGCATTCAAGTGAGACATTTGTTTGAATATATTTTGAAGAGCAGATTATAATTGTTAAACTTCTAATGTTCAATAGACGGGCACTAGGAATGCGGAATGTGTGCCACAAAATGCCACAAACTGCCACAGATTGCCACTTGGATTGTCTGGACACAAGCAATCAGAAAACCTGCTCTTCAATGTAAGGTTGCTAATCAGCAAATAAAATGCTGGAGATACACGTGAAAGTTGGCTATTAAATGAACAATTTTCAAAACTTATTTACAACAAAATATTGTTTAGATGTTCATATATTGAAAAGAAGTGTGAAAAAAATTGCAAGTTTGATCAAATAAAAGTTAATTAATGAAATTCATGAGAGTATAATAATACAGTCAAGTAATTGTTTTGTCAAAATCAAATATTCACATACTCGTTTTTTTTTGTATTTTGGTTTGGTACTATTTGGGCTTTTTTATTTTTTTCTTTCTTTATTATAGTTGTTTATTGTTCTTAAAACAAGTTGGACACAGTAATATCGAAAATCATTGGACTTAAATTAAAAACCAATACACATGTGAATCGTTATTAAAGTCAAAAAATTTTTACAAATTAACAAGGATTTTGTAAGTAAGTTGTAAGCTGGCTGAGAAGCACAGAAGCAACTAGACTTTCTGAATATTTGATCACTTGGGGATTTAATTTATGTCAAATTTTTGACACAATATTTTGAAATATTTCCAAAAATAAAATTGTATATTAAGTTGAACAAAAATTGGGTTCGAAATTAAGTTATAATTTTTATTCGATATATTCCCATAATAAGCAAGATTGTCTTGTCAAATTCATGATAATAATATTAATTGCAAGATTTTTTAAAAATATCGCAAATGGAAGATAAATATTGCAATAGAAATATTTACTTTAACGTTTTTTAAAAATAATAAATTGTATGTATGTAGTAAGCAGTAACACATTGCAGTTACTCAAAAATTTGTTAAACGTAAATTTAATAAAAGATACGAAAAATATAAATAAAATCGAAATAAAAGTGAAAGAAATGTTGCAAGTAAATTTTTGTAAATACGCCGAACATTGGGGCAGATAAATTGGCAATGTGGATATCAGTAAGCCATGCGCCACGCCTCGCACCCTATGTCCCATGCCCCGCGCCTTATATTTTCATTTCCATTTCCATTTGCTGCGCAATTGTAAGCCAAGAAAACTTTTTCAATAGCACGGCTCCAGCTCATATCTGACAGCTGGCCTGGCCTGCATGCTGTTGCCTCATTTTGTTTCTCGTACTGCCAATGGCTATCTGTCTGTATGTGTGTGTGTGTGTGTATTGCCAGTCAACGGTTTTCGTTTGGAACTTTATGCGGCAACTTGCTGTTATTTGAATTTTGCAGCACTGGAGGTAATGGCAATATTTTGGCAAAAGACAACAATCGCTCAAAAAGTAAGAGGAGTGAACAGAGAAGGGGGCGTGGCATGTGGCATGGTAACGTAATGACAATGAAGCACAAAACTTGCCATTCATTACATAAAAACTACAAAATTAGCGTGGAATTTGTCACAGCAATCGTTAAAAACTTTGTGCCAGTCGGCGTACTGAGAGGATGAGGAGATGGAGAGGTTGAGAGCTGAGAGCTGAGAGAGAGGAAGGAGACATGAAGACGTGAAGAGAGGCAGTGCCAAGAAGGACAACCGAAAAAACTTTATTTTTACAACTAATTGGCAAACTTAAATGTAAGATTTAATTTTGTTGTGGGAAACGCAGTGCTCGGCAATGTTGTTTGTCTGTAGTCGGGGCCAGGACAAAGCCGTTTGAAGCTTCATTAAAAAATTACATTTCGCTCTGGGCGGCAACAAGAGAAAGAGGAAATTAAAGAGAACGAGAAAGGAAGGCGCAAGTGGCAACAACTGAAGCTGGAAAAATGGAAACTGGTAACGGCATTGTCGCGTTTGTCGTTGTGGCTGTGACAATTTATAGCACAACCAAACAAAAATATTTGCCACATAAATAAAACGAGACAAGTTGGTCCGCACCTGCTCCTCCTACGAAACGAAAGGACATATTGACAGCAGCCACGTACCGAAGAGTGCGTTGACCAATACAATACCAAACGAAAGCATCAGCTGTCCGAATACCTTACCTGGAAACTTGTACAGCGCCACCTCGTTGCAATTAATCTCAATCAGTGTGGACGTCTCGTTGGGCAGGCCAGCACACTGGCACATCGAGTTAAGTGGACAGGCGTAGAGCACATCCTGCAGCTGACTGCCGAGCAGCGCTGCCGATCCTCGCGCCGGCGGTGGACCGCGTGCCAATGCCCTAGCCGTGTTCCTCGCCATCCGCAGCATGCCTTTGACCCACAGCAGCTGAAGCACCACCTGCTCCACCGCCTCCGCCATTTAACTGCCAGCAGTGCGCCGTGCACACCAGGCAGGAGATCAACGTCAGGTACAGGTGCATACTGTAAAAATAGATTGAAAGAGTTTCATGAGTTAAATGACGGTTACTGTACAAAAATTAAACATGGCAAGTTGGCAACACTTTTAATTTTCAGTCTTAAATTTACTCAAAGAATTGTAAGAGAAATTCAAAATCTTAGCTATTTCTAAAACAATGCATGAAATGTTGAAATGCGGGGAATGTTCCAATATTAGATTCTTTAATTTTAAACTATATTTAAAAGAGAAATTTAAAATGTTTAACAACACTAGATTACAAAATAAAAAAAAATTTTGCTTCTCATGTCTCAGTGTACTTTTTTTATGGACTTTGTCCCCTAAGCCCGAAAATTGCACTTAAAATTTTTTTCATGGAATAGTTTTCATAATATTAACTATTTTTCGAACTTTTTAAAAATCATATATAAAATTACCTTAAGTTTTAAGATTTAAAATAATTTTTATTTTAGCTCTCAGCTTTAACAATGTCAATAATAGTAATAAGTTATAGAATTACTATTATTATTATTTTTATTTTTTAATTTTTTTTAGTATTATTATTTGTATGTTTAGTTTAGTTTAGTTCCTAGGGTAAACTAAATTAAACAAGCATGTGTTTTTAGACTCTTCGGAATGAAACGCAAAAATATAAACTTTCCGTCATTTAAAAAAAAAAAAAAAAAAAAGGTTTCTAGTGTGTGTCGTTAATTTTGACCTGAAGTGCGTTGCGCCTGTAACTGTTATTAAATAACGCGGCAATTGATTCCATAGGCGAACAGCATGAATAAAAAAGTGCCTACCGAACGGGTCAAATTGTGCTTTAAGCAAACAATATTGTTTATATTTCCGTAATTTGTAAATTGAATTTTATCAAAAAGATTCTTTGGATTCTTATTATTAGTTTTTGTATGTAGTATTAGAGCTCTAAAGTCTGTCCAATTTTCTAGGCTAACGTCATCTTTTTAGTTCGAGTAGCTTATTATACTACTGTGGTCAAAAAGTACAGTGAAATTTTAATTTACAAAATTTTGGGATTCCGATTGGAACAAATGCTTATACTTTTAGGTTGGCATCACTATCATTAACATTGCCGTAAAAAATTACGTTAAAATATTCATTAGTGTTCAAGTTACGATTAGTTTTGTACGAGGAGAATAGTGCATTTGGCGATTTTGGTGCCAAAAACCGCTCAATTTCATGAAAAAACCGCGCCGCGTAGAAGTGTGTGAAACAATGCTTTCTGTAGACTTGGATCTACGCTGACGATATGAAAACAACCGATCAATCGAGCGATTATCGAGCTAAAGGGAGCCGAGACCGAAAAAGCTGCGTCAAATTCGCTCAAAAGTCAAGGTCATGTTGACAGTTTTTTTTCGATTATCGCGGTGTTACTCATTATGAATTTCTTCCAACCGGCCAAACTGTCTACAAGGAATATTATTTGAGCGTTATGCGTTATGACAAATCATGGGTTTTGCAATACTATAATGCGCCCTCTCATACTGCCCCTGGTCTTCGTGACCATTTTCGCCTGATTTAGCTCCGTGTGACTTCTGGCTATTTATACCACTATAAAGACCACTCCAAGGACAATGTTTCGAGTCAATTGAGTCCTGATTCAATTAAAAGAGTCCTGATTCAATTAAAATCGCCAAATGCACCTTTGGCGTCGTAACATAAACACTAATGAATATTTTAACGTATCATTTTGCACAAATGTTAATGATAGTAATGCCAACCTAAAAGTATAAGCATTTGTTCCAATCGGAATCTCCAAATTTTTTAAATTAAAATTTCCCGGTACTTTTTGCCCACGAGTAGTATGCTCCTTCCATCTTGCAATATTATTGAAGACCACGCTTTGAAATGTATATTTGTTAGAAATCAATGAGCTCTAACAAAAAGACTTAATAAAGCAATAGTCGATAGTAGAGCTTAAGAGATTTATGTTGAAATTCTCAACAAGTTGATCGTCGTAAAGCTACCAGTAGTTGGAATTTAAAAATAATAATTTAAAAAAAGAATCACTCAACTTAATATACCAAGTTTAACGCCCATATAATTAAATATGAATTATTAATTACAAATATGTTTTACCTAGATACAGATAATACATAAATAATAAACGCATGTTGCAGACTTAAAAAATGTACGCATGTTGGCAGACTTAAAAAATGTACCCACATGTAATAAATTTGCCAGCACTGATAAATTAGTATAAGCCTAAATTATTATTAGAAGTTAGTCTCTCGATTATCAACTCAATACTTAAAGCTAAAGTCAATACAATATTAAAAGCCTATGTGTTGACAAGTTAACACTATGCAAAGATTGCGGCACAATTATTGAATCATGTTGGAAAGTTGATACCCGTTTAAAGAACTGCACACAGTTGGCAACATCGTACATAAATTGTAAGCTACTGAATTGACTTGCACTTAGGTTAAACCACACGTGAGTTGAAAGCGTCTTAAATAACACGGTGCAAATAATGTATATACAAAGTGCAAGAGTACTTGAGTGAACAGCGCTCGACTGAGAGATACTCTGTGAGCAATTTGTGAAATGTTAAGATTCATTCTAACTCATTCACTCAAACCCATAAAACAGGGTATGTCCCAACCGGTGATCGCACCCGCCGTTGCTTGTGTGCGCTCTCTCTCTACAACGTTCTGTTGCTCTGGGGTTTTATTGAAAAGAGCGTTCGGCTTTTGCCGAGAAGCCTGATCAATTCCTAAAAGTTTTCATGTAAATTCACTATTTTGAATTTTCTATTTTCCCAATCGTGTATTAACTTGATATTTAAACTTTCTTGAAATGTTTCTACACATTTTTTTTGTTTTAATTTATTTTCCACAACTATATATGTATTTCTTAGTGATTCTAATTCCTTTCTCTATTTATCTGTTCTGTTCTGACAACTGCGAGGATTGCGGGGACTTTGACGACGAGTACGGCCCATTAGCACAATTGTTGAGCTTTTAGACTACGTTGCTCTGGCTACCTTTTTGCACATTACGAGGGCCCATAAAACTAGAGCCAAAAAATATAACAGAAAATACCATCCAGCCATCTTTTGATATAGCCTATGGAATAAATTCTACAAGGTAGAACGAGGCAATGCTGGGCAGCTTCTGAGCAAGGCATGTGTATAGGTTATTTAAGTTGGCTTAGAATTTGGGATAAATCAAATATATGCTTTATGTATAAATAAGACGCAACTTTATTGTTTCTAGAAGCAAGAGTCGTTAACTATACTTACTTATACTTATACTTATACTTAGTCACAAACTTGAATTTAGCAAAGTTAGCAAATTTAGGAAGTCAACTGATAGTTTTTTGAAGGGTACTTTTCAGGAAGTCTTTAATTCAGTAAGATTACCTTAAATACTCCAATTTTCATATCTTAAATTTTGTACACCCTCACCGATATTGTAACAGTCTTGCCACGAAATGTTTAATCAAATTATTGAGGTCTAGATTTCATAACAAATTAGATGTTCTCTAGATTTATTAAATAAAATTTCAGATCCTTCTATTAATTATACAGCATTACAATATTGAAATTTCCTTCGATTTTCTTTTCTTATTAGTTTTCTATGTTTCAGGAATTTGAAGAGGGCGATGTGAAAGGCGAAGAAGTTGGAAATCTGGTAAATCTACACTTTTAAGATATCAATAAACACTCCACAAAGTCGACTATTGTTGCAGAAACCTGTGTAAAAATTGAGTCAGAGGAAACAACGCCGTTACTTGGTATACGAGTATATTCGATTCGGATGTTATGAAACTAACACTTGCTAAGCAAATTCTCTAGCAATTGATATGTTTTGAGCCAGCACCTCACCATCCTGAAGCTGCAGAAGAGACAACAGGCAGTGGCTACTGTAAATCGAGCTGCTTGGATCGGTGCCAAGGAGTCTGTCTGAAAGTCCAGCTGTCTCACGCCGAAGACTAAAGAAAGCGAGCAAGCTAAGTATGCAACCTCATGGCGTCAAGCATCCTTGTGAATTCCGAATCTCATTCCTCCAGCTGAAGCTAATGACAAAGCAACAAAAAAAGTAACTGTCACTTTGTGGAAAAGCAGGGCATAAAGAAATTATTTACTTTTTACAGTGAATACATATTTTTATGTGGTGATAATAATGTGATAAGAGCTTTTAAGTGAGCTCTGAAAACCCTTAAGATATAGAATGAACGTATAGAATATAATAAAAAAATTAAGTAAATCTTGCGAAAATTTTCCTGCCCTGCTGTTTAGTTAATCATCTGCATTCTCAGCAAATGATGTTTTGCTTTGCTGAGCAATATCAATATCAATCTTCAATTGCCGTCTGCCACTTTTGCTGATTGTTTTTCATTAAGTTGATGGTGACAAATCGAATCTGCCTTTTGCAACTTTTGCTGACCATGTAAAACAAACGATACATCACACAGTTGAGTGCGTCGAGTTTGTGTGAGCGAGTCTGTCTTCTGTCTTATCATCATTTATGCACCTTCAAATGTAATTCAGCATACACACATAAAGTTACTCAGTCAGTCAGGCGGTCGGTCGGTAGGTCGGTCGGTCGATCGGGGCAGGAAGGACTCTGACGGTTACGCCAGAAAAGATAAATATGTCGTAAAAGTTTTTTATTTGCGTTTTATTTTTGATACAGCAAATGACTAACTTGTTGGAAAGACAGACATACGCAACCAGAAAGAGACAACGAGTAAGCGAGCAGGCAAAGAGAGAAAGAGAGAGACGGAAAGAAATGGAAACAAAGAAGCAGGCGAGTAGCGAGTGACAGGCGAGCAAACGTCTGTCACCACAGACCGCCAGTTATTCCCAATGCGGGCGCTGACGGCCCTGCCACGCCCCCTAAACCTTAACTGTAAACTTTAAAAACAACAAAAATGAAGTGGAAATACAAAAAGGGAACTAAATCGAATATTGCATGCACTTTGGTGTATTTATAGATAGCTAAATCTTGATCGAAAACCTGTTTTCGAATTCATAATAGAATGGATAAGGCTTTCCAATTTTAGTGAAAAATCATCGCATGAATCACAAAGCTCTTTACTGATGAAATTTACTCTAAATATATATATACAAAATTGTATTAAGAATTTATAACTTTATTCAACATACTTAACATTTTTGTGTATTTTTATGTTACATAAAGGAGAGGAGTGAAACCATTCCACATACATTTATTCACAGAAGTGAACAAAGAATTTATATAGAATATTATATATATTTTCATAAAAATAAAACTAAATATAAAAAAAATATACTGAAAAAAAAAACACTAGTAATAGTAATAGTATAGTTTATAATACATGTACCACAATAGATCGTTAAAATAATCAAAATAATTGAACTAATTAAACTAAGTTTTAGGCCAGGGATGCCCATCGCCTATGCACACGACGCACATTTGTTTTTGTTTTGCACATAGGATATGGGAAGTGTGTGAGAATACACATTGGTAAGATTCTGGCGCACATTGCAAATTACACAAACAAATTTTGCACTTTACGCTTTCGGTCGTCTTTCGTTGCTGGCAAAACAAGAACAAATCTTGCATTGTTGCATTTCGTCCACTTTCGTTGCTGGCAAAACAAAAACAATTCCATTGCATCGTTTTGCTTTTGCTAATCGGAATGTATTTTTTTGTTGTCTTATTGTTTGGTGTACACCGAAAAAGAAAAAGTTTACTTCGTTGTGAAACGTGTGACGCTTATGTTTTTTTTTTTTAAGAAACATGTTCCTATTTCTTTTCTGTGTACACATTTAAATAAAAAAAATGTTCGTTTCATGTGTACGTGCGCATTTTTTTATTTTTATTGGTGCGTGCACATCCATAAGGCAGCTTTGGGCACCCCTGTTTTAAACTATAATTTGGATTAATTTTAAACTAAAGAATTGTGTACGGTTATATGTTACTTTTTCTTCTTCCACTTTATTATTGTAAATTGTTTGATTTCAATAATATTTAAAAAAACCGATGTTGTAACAGTGACTTGTGCATTAAATAAGCGTATGCTTGTAGCTCTAAAAGTAAATAAAATAAAATAAAATAAATAAAAATGTAAAAAAAAATTTCAAAAATAAGTAATACAAATTATGCAATTTGCTGAAATAGTTGAAAATTTAAATACTTATATATGTAATTAGAATAAGCTCTGTTGTTGAGAAATTTAAAATAATGGTGGCTCAAATAAGAGATATAAACTATTTTAAAAATATTTATTTATTATTAACGTTTAATCGTACTCTAACAATTATATTAGGTTGTTGATTTCTATTGACAATACTTATACACATTGCAATATTATACTTTTAATATTATAGCTCATCTAATTTAAACCTATTACAAAGAGAATAATACCCTTTTATGCTGAGGTATAACAAGCAGCTGGCAAAGCGCAAACAGCACAATAAACTGTCCTTTCTCTCACTCTTTATTTCCATGTGCCGACTCCAGCATTGCTTGCGTTGAGCGTTGAGAGTGCTGCGAAAAGGTCAACGGGAGACAAGAATTCCGACCACAAGTTTTTATTACGCATATAATGCCAGCGATTTGCCCGCTTACTCTCTCACTCGCTCACTCTGTCACTCACTGAGTTTATTGACCATGGCTTGGAGTCGGGTCTGCATTATTTTTAACCATTTAATTTTTTACGCCGGTGACACAGTGACATCAAATGTCAACGAGCTGCAAAGCAAACAGCAAAAGCAGCAGCAAAGGCACCATGACCAAGTATGTATACAAGTTCTGCCCAACGAGTCCTGCCAGTCAGCCGCACAAATACATTTGGGAGGCAGCGGCGCAGCGCCGCACAGCGCACTATGGGTAATTTCACGAGTTTGTGAGGCCAAAACTCATTTTCTGAAAGTCGCCAATTTGAAATATTTTTGAGTGCAACTCATTAACAATAGATGGTTCTTCAATGTTGCATACCAGAAAAAGCAATAGATGGTGCCACTTCGAAGAAATCAGCTGTTAAACACAGGGTTGCATTTGCAAAGCACGCGCTTTAAAAATTGCAACATTTTGTTTGCGATTTGAATGTGCCAATAAGTAAACAACAAGGCAACATTATTAAAATATTTGAAATGAATTCGAATCAGTGTGGTTTGTATTATGTGTTTGTGAGTGTCAAATGTAGAATTTGATCGAGGTGTCCCCATATTAATGTTAAAATGTAAGTAGTATAGCAAACGAAAATTTTTCATTAAGTCTAATTTTTAAAAAGGTATTTAAAGCGAGTCCAGCGGAGTCCATCCTTGAAACATATTGTGTGTTGTAGAGTATTTAATTCTTGTTCAAATGATTGTAGTTAGAAAACCCACATTTGCCCGGGATCGGTGATATTTATATTTTTAGCAACTAACCTCACAATTTCGAATGCCAATTTGTTCGCATGCCGTATGGGGAATTTCACCTGTTTTAGATGGCATTAAATAATAACTCGTAAACTACTCAAGATATTTTGATGCGGTTTTTTTTGTAGTGCTATTCATACTATAAGAAGTATATTGGAAAAGTGGGCGTGTCACAACCCCCGCCCCCAATTTTTTTTTTTTAATTTTATGCTCACAGCCATCTAAGAGGGCTTACAACTTTCTATATCTAACAAGTAAGGTTTCTTTTCATTTCTAACAATATATAAGGTCAAAACTTATTATTTGCAATAGAAATCTTAAGATTAATTGTTACCGATAAAAATATAAGAAATAAAAAAAATTAAGGAGTGGGGGTGGTGACACGCCCACTTTTCCAGAATACTTCTAAGAGAATACATAGCACTAGAAAAAAAGCCGCATCAAAATATCTTGAGTAGTTTACTAGATATTAATTATGGCCTCACAAACTCGTGAAATTACCCATAGTGCAGCGCAGCGCAAAGTCAGCGCAGCAAGAAAAATGCTGAAAAACGTAGCATACATTTGGGAGTCGTTGCCTCTGCCGCTCTGTCGAAAATTTGCGAGTTTGTGCGATAATAACATATGTAAGTTGCTTGTACATGAGTGTATCTGTGTGTGTGTGTGTGTGTGTGTGTGTGTAAGTAGCATGCAGTTTTTAAATTTAGCCCATAAGCTGCCTGACTGCTGCATGTCAGGGGAGGAGGAGGCAGGGAGGCAGACAGGATGGCTGGTGGGCAAATTTAAAGCCGACTCTCAGACGAGACTCAAAACTTTAAATGAACTTAACAAAGTGTATGCCAGAGTTTCTCTGTATGTGTGTGTGCGTGAGTGGCGTATTTAGCGATTTTTCGCAGCCCATGCCGACACGTATGTAGGTGTAAGTTGTACAGCGTCGTGTATATGTGGGATACATTCGAGTTAATCGTCGTAAAAGCGCTTCAAAGTCAATTAAAAGTGCAAAGTTCATGGAAATTGTTTTGTTTTCTGTTGTTTTCTTTGGTTTGGCTTCATAACCCAACAAAAGAAACCGAATTCTTTTTTGGTAGTTCATCAAAGAACTTTGAAAAGGGCAGAGCACTCGGATTTGAAGTAATGAAACAAAAGTTCAAGCAATTCATACAAACTGTCAGCTTCAGAATGCTGTTAGCTATTCTGAATATTTGTGCAAATGAAGGGTATTTAAATTGTCGAGCTATGCAATAATAGGCTCAACTGATTGTTCTGTTTATAATTGCGGTTTAAGCACACATTTTGTATTATTTGCGGCTGCAATAAATTATTAACACTTTGGTTAGTACAAGCATAAAAAGCGAAATTAATATTTAAAAATCATAACACGACTAACAATGTGAATGCACAACCGCAGCCACAGCACGAGCAATACTTTCAATAAATGATATACGTTAACTGCTTATGTACAGTTAATGCTATAAATAAATATTTTCTTGCCATATATTAGTAACTGGTGCATAAATAAATAGAGGATAGGTGATAATATGACAACAAAGGCATTAAAGCTCTGTTATCTATCTATCATCATTGTTCAAATTAAACTGTGTGTTTTTAAGATTCATAAAATTACAAAACATTTTTTATTAACACTATATAAAATTATTATAAATGAGCTTGGTCATTAACATTTATTAAGCTGCAATTTTTCATACTACTAAATTTAATTCAAGTAATTTAATTACTTAACCGGATACTGATAAGCAACTGAAAATCAAATAAGATTTAATTTTTTTAATTGTTTAATTAACAAAAACAAAACTCCCTTAATTACTTTATAATTGTTAAATTAATTACAGAAATCCATGTATGTTTGAATTATATTCAAGTGCGAAACACATTTAATTGTTAATTATATTTCTAGCCAAATATTTAATCGCTTCTCAGACGCTTTTCTTGGAATCATTCATTCTAGATTTATTGCGTAATTATTGTCCTATTCCTTCCCAAAGTACACCCCCTCTAAGGGTCTTAATTAACTGCCACAAAATGGCTCCCATTCTTTCAATACATTTCAATTAATTGCCAGTTAAAGTCTGATAAATGAGGTTGTATCTATAAATTTTTTGTATATATTTATCAAAAGTGGCAAATGGGATGAATATTTATTTTAAAATCGAGTAGTAGATTAGAGAAAGTTGCTACTAGAAACATAATAAATAAAATCCGTAAAGAAAAACCACTTATTTCAGGAATTGTTCGAATAAAGGCAACAGAAAAGGAATTTGGTTTAGAAAAAAGTGTAAGTTCCATTCAAATAACAATTGCCTATTCATTTTGATTGACTTTACAAAAGTGTCACACACACTTACTTACATTCAGTATGGCAAAGGATGTTCTGTTTTTGCCACATGTAAAGGCATTTTAGTTTATCAAATTGGTTTTATTTTGTTGGTCAGAAAACTCTGCGTGCGACTTTTGCATTTTAGCCAAAACTGCCTTAGCCAAGTTTTTTGTGTTTTGATTTTAGTAATTTACATACGAACAGGCATAAGGCCAAGTTCCTACCTCCAATCAGTTTATCATACAAAACACAACACTCACACACAGACACAGCCGACTCATACCTACAAATCATATATCAAAATCAAAGTTAATCCCTTTGTGTTATGTACAGCAATTGAAATTATGTACTTTAAGGCTTTAACTGAGCCTAACAAAATATAAATACAAATAAAAACATAAAATAAAAATACAAAGCTAAAGCCAAAGCCAAATCGGCAATGTTGCAACAATCCCCAGAACGCAGCACAAATTGCGTATGTTGGCCCATTCTGTTGTACGTACATCATATTTTCTTTTTTGTTGCTATTTGTTTTTGTTTTTTGTTGCTGTTGCCATTGCCATTATTTTTGTTTTTATTGCGCGATCAATCAAATCAAAAAAGCAGCCGCTCGGCATTTCATAAACCAGCAGGATACATACATACATTCCCACAAACACACACACACACATACAAGTACAGCAAGTATGTCCTTTACAACACATATATTTAAGGACTCATATATACGTGTAATTAGACTTTTCTTTATTTACTGTGAGTTTGAATCTTATAAAAACCGCGCACAGCTCTAACGGTTGAGTTGAATTTATTATAAAATAAAAGACAAGGCGATATTACACGACGAGTTACTTTATTCAAGAACAAACTTTAGACTAACAGATAATTGTGCATTGCGTTATAACGAAAGCTTATTTCGGGCATTTAAATGTTTACAATATAAAGGCTGGGAACGAAATTACTCAGCGTTGGCTGGGAACGCAAATCTGCTGACAGTGAGCTGTTTCGATCAATGCTGATCGATGGGGGAGAAGCCCGGCTTAGCTGCTCTTTGTTTACAAGTGCAGCCTGTGAAAGTTTACATTATCGGTATGCGAAATTTGGGGTGGCTTGGCTACTCTTTGTTTACAATTGCAGCCTGTGAAAGTTTGCATTATTGGAATGGGGAATTTGGTGTCTAGACTTATGTATAACGTGGACATAGAATATGTTATGTATAACGTAGACATAGAATATGTCACTATATAAATATCGTTTTGACCCCGCCCCCAACGATGAAAAGGGTTCTACAGGTCATCATTTTGGTCATGCACAACTTGCATGTAATTCGTTATTATCAGGGATTAAAACCGAAACGAATATCGGTTTAAGTTACGGTTTCGGTTATGTTCGCATTTAGGTTTTCAGTTATCGGTTACGCAAAATCTTTGAATAAAGGTTTCGTAACAGTGAACCGGTTTTTGAATGTTTCGGTTTCAAAATACCGGTATGGTTTCGGTTAAAAAAAAATCCCTTTGCAAAAATATAATTATATTAAGAATATAATAATAATAATTAAAGAGGCATTACTTTCTCAATGTTTCATTCATACATTTATTTCACATATTCTTCAGTATGAAGTAGTTTAGTTACATCAATCAATTTTTGTCATCTATCAACATACAACGTCATTTAAATATCCGTAAAAATGGAAATTAGTAACAGTTTTAATATGACACATTTTTGTAATAACGGTGACGAAATTTGACATTCTCGATTATTCGGACATTTTCTGCTAAGTGCAAAATGTAGTAATCAGGTTTCATCGTTGAACCTGCCCCCAATAATGACCTTTGACTAATTTTCTTCAGTTTAAAAAAGTAAATTGAGCTGAATGGGAATGATTTCCTAATACTTGTTTTTAATACCAGTTTCTTCAGGTATATAGTAAGTATAAGTGTTCCGAAGAACTTGTGAGATGGTTCGGAGGGGGCTCAGCTGAGGCCACCAGGCGGGTCGCGGGTTGCGGATAGCGAATGGCCACCCCTCGGGGTGGTTAGCTGCGAATAGCGGGTCTACCCCGTAATAAGCAGTCCCGGACAAACAGCGGGTACGATACCGATCATCGTACCGACAAGGCGTTTGTGTTGCCGCCTTTAAAGCATAGCCTCACACACCCCCAAACTCCCTCACAAGTACCTACCTCATCCTCTCCCCTTATCTCACTCCGGGCCGGACTAAGAGTGTTACTCGTACCGTGCTGAGAGTCAGCCTGGCTGGGGGCCCGGGTCAAAAACTAGCTCAGTCGCTAACGGTGGGCTCAGGCAAGTGGCGACCGCCTGTTCTAACCAGCCTTATCCGGGCATGCGGACCTCTGCTCGGATGGACCTCACCCTTGTCGCGCTAAACGGAACTTTTTATGGATAAAAAGAATAAAAAATTGAAACTCCCGCAGGATCTCCCTGCGGAAAGTGTTGCCAGACACTTTGAGGACCGCAACCTTGATAGGGAGCGGCCCTCCAACGTGGTAGACCATCCTCCACGTAGCCAAGCTCCGGGCTCAAACAGGAGAGTGCCGCCGGCACAGCATAGACGACCAAGTCTACAGCAATCGCGGCAACACGCGCATAGGACCACGGTAGGACCAGCCCGACCGATGCGTCCTGCGCTAGCCGCTGAAAGGAGCACGGTAGGAAATTCCCGACCGCTGCGACCAGCGCGAACCGCTGACGGACGGCAGGGAAAGCGACCCCTGCTGTCAAAGAAGAAGGATCTTCTGCCAGGTTTGGGAGAGCCGGGTGGACTAGATGATCCCCACAGGCGTGAACTCCCCTGTGGATCCCGGATCAAATGGTACATCCGGTATCTCCAGCAGGGGATGTCGCAGGAGGATGCGTTGGCCAAGGCCAAAGAGCGAAGACCGCCGACACCCGAAGACAGGACACCTGCCAAAAGGTCGAGTAGTGCGCTTACACCGCCAACCGACACCCCTAAAAGGGTGTGCGCGGCGGAGCCAACTGCTCAAAGACCCAAAGCAGGGACACCTGTTAGAGCAGAGCACAAAGCTCCACAATCAGGACGGCAGGAAGCTCTGGATGAGCGCCCCAGCACGTCAGCAGCAGCAGCAGCGAGCTGGACCAACAGCCAGGAAGTCCACCTCCTCGGCGCCCACTGAGCCTCGCGCATCCTACGCGGCTGTCGCGAGTAAGGTGAAAGTGGCCGTGTTGCC
Source organism: Drosophila subquinaria (assembly GCA_037043405.1). Classification (NCBI taxonomy): domain Eukaryota; kingdom Metazoa; phylum Arthropoda; class Insecta; order Diptera; family Drosophilidae; genus Drosophila; species Drosophila subquinaria. The sequence continues at coordinate 30,101 of JBAMBL010001426.1, forward strand.
TGCGGAGTATCCCCAGGTAATTCTCAGTCGCGGGGATCTTTCCGCGCTTGAGGAGGCCATCCTGGATCAGGTCATACTGACAGGGTGGGACACTGCCGTTTCCTTCCTTGGAATTCATTTCCGGGTAGGCCACCTGGTCATTGAGTGCACAGACCAGGACTCCGCAGACTGGCTGTCGACGGTAGCAACAAAGCTACACACGTGGAAGGGCGACCCCTTGACTGCAGGATGGGGGATGACATCCCGTCACCCCATACCATCACGCTCTACCTGCCGAGAAGTGCGGACAGGGAAACCGACGACTTGCTGGTTATGCTGAGTAACCAGAACAAGATCGAGACTGACGCATGGAGGGTCATCTCAAGAAAGGAGGAAGGAGGAGGAGCCCTCTGGTACTTGGCATCGAGAGTGGCCAGGGAAGACATAGTGACCAGAGGTCACCAGCTTTTCTTCCGCTTCGGGAAAATCCCCGTTAGCGGATTGAAAAAGACGGCGGAAAAGACCGCACCCGCGAGCGAGGATCTCCCTCCAGCGGGACTGAATTCGGAGCCGTCCCCGGCTGCGAGCGGATCCAGCGTCTGTTCGGCAGGTCCTTCCAAATTGGTGGAGGATCTTGCCGAGGACGAAGATCTGGCGGATCTTACACTGGATCCCGCCGCAGTTGAGGAGATGGACCAGCAGCCGGCCATGTCGTCCCAGGAGTTGAATGACGAACTGGAAGCAGCGGACGTCACTCTGACGCCACGCGTTGACGAGGGGAACTCCCGGCCCCCCTCGTCATGAGCGGATTGACGCAAGCATCAGCACGCGCCCAGGTGAACATCCACCGGCGAAGGCGGCCTCTGCCGTCCTAGCCAGGATGTTCACCACCCAACACCTCGGGCTAGCTCTAGTACAGGAGCCATGGGTTAACAATGGCATCAAAGGCCTGTACACAGCGGACGCAAAGGTAATCTGGGACCAAAGAGACCCGGTACCTAGAACATGTATAATGGTGAGGAATTGTATTAATTATACCATCCTTTCAGAATTCCTAAGCAGGGACTGCGTGCCAATAGCAGTGCAGACGGCTGGAAGCACCCGTACCACCGTGGTGGCCTCGGCGTATTTCGCCGGCGATGAAGCCTGTCCGCCACAGGAGATCATTGGACTGGCAGAACATTGCGCCAGGGAGAAGCTCCCCCTGATCATCGGGTGTGATGCCAACGCTCATCATGTGGTCTGGGGAAGCACAGACACAAACACAAGAGGTGAGTACCTTCTTGACTTTATATTTAGATATAATTTAGAAATTGGCAAATGTCGGTGCCACACCCAGTAATAGAATCAGGGAAGAAGTATTAGACATCACCCTGATAAGTAGGTGCCTTAAGCCACACCTAAGCAACTGGCATGTCTCCATGGAGGAATCTATGTCTGACCATAGAATCATCCTCTTTGAGCTGCAGGTCAACACAGACAGTAGCGCACCAGCCCGTAACCCCAGGAAAACAAACTGGGACAAGTTTAAAACGACCCTACAACTCAATCTCTCCAATGAAGAGACGGGTATACCCCGTACACGATTGGAATTAGAAAGAGTTGTAGGCAATATAAACAGCAGCATAACAAATGCATTTGAAGAAAGCTGTCCTTTTGGAAGGAAGCGCATAGAAACGGACGCACCTTGGTGGAACGATAGCCTTGAGAGGCTACGAATCATCACCCGTCGCCTCTTCAATGGGGCGAAAAGAGACGGGACTTGGGACTCTTACCGTGAAAGCCTGACCTCCTACAATAAGGAGATAAGAAAGGCCAAACGGAAGAATTATCGCGAGTTCTGCGAAAGTATAGAGAGTACAACCGAAGGTGCCCGTTTCCACAGGGCACTTTCAAAACGTACGCCTGAGGCAAATTTAGCTCTGAAACGAAGGGATGGCACCTTCACTAACAGTAGTGTAGCGAGACTAGAGCTCTTGTTTGAGACACACTTCCCGGGAAGTACCCCGGTACAAGAAGATACAGTCGATGCAAGAAACATGTCTAGGCCAGTGTCTGCCGACTGGAAAATCGCCAAGTCGACAGTCACAACAGAACGGTTACAATGGGCAATTGGTACATTCCAGCCCTATAAATCGCCAGGCCTTGACATGATATCACCATCCTTTCTACAGCAAGGGCAGGGCATACTCCTCCCCATTCTTAGAAGGATTATGATTAGTAGCCTTGCACTCGGATATATACCAAGAGCATGGCGTAGAGCTAGGGTGGTCTTCATCCCCAAGGCAGGGAAGAAAGATATCACCAGCCCCAAGTCCTTCAGACCCATCAGTTTAACATCGTTTTTGCTGAAAACGATGGAGAAGCTGGTGGACTACAAGATAAGAAGTACTCTTCTGATGCAAACTCCGCTGCAACCAACGCAGCATGCATACAGAGCAGGCCGATCCACGGATACGGCACTATATCAGCTACACCGCACCTTAAGCACAGTGGTTGATAATAAGGAGGTGGCCATATGCGCCTTCCTGGACATAGAGGGTGCCTTCGACAACACATCTCACGGTGCTGTCCAGGCTGCCCTGACCAGGAGGGGCCTAGACACAACCACTAGCAGATGGATTTCCTCACTGCTGGCGTCTAGACAAGCCACGGCAACAGTTCAAGATAACACTGTTACTGTCACAACCACAAAAGGTTGTCCTCAAGGGGGTGTTTTGTCTCCTTTACTTTGGAGTCTGCTAGTAGATGAACTACTCCAGAAACTTGCCGGCTATGGAATTCAATGTCAGGGCTACGCTGATGACATTGTCATCATAGCACGAGGCAAATTCGAAGAAACACTCTGTGACATTGTACAATCAGGTTTGCGGATAACGAGTGACTGGTGTGGAGAGGTAGGCCTCAACCTCAACCCAGCCAAGACGGTCATCGTTCCCTTCACCAAAAGGTACAAGCTGCAGAGAATGAGGCAAATAAGGCTGTCAAACAGCATAATAGAAACAAGTAAGGAGGTTAAGTACCTAGGAGTCACTTTTGACAGCAAATTAAACTTCGGCTCCCATGTAAAGAACGCGATATCAAAGTGCTCTAGAGCACTTTACACATGTCGCAGTATAGCCGGGAAATCATGGGGCACATCACCGAAGATAATCAGATGGCTATACTTAATGGTAGTCAGGCCAATGCTCACATATGGAGCAATAGCCTGGGGTGATAGAGCACAACTCATCACCGTCAAGAAACAGTTGCAAAGACTGCAACGAATGGCCTGCGTATGTATGACAGGGGCTATGAGCACCTGTCCGACAGCAGCCATTGAAGTTCTAATGGAGCTCACGCCACTCCATGTGGTCATCAGACTACACCAAAGAGCGACTCTTCTAAGGATGGCACGGGATGGAGTTGGAAGTAGTCACATCCTTAGCCTAAGAGACGCAGAACTGCTATCAGGTGATCTCCCCTTGCTTATGCAACCAAGGGACGAGATGACAGCCGTACATACGTTCGAGCAGAATTTCGAAGTGAACCTGAGTAGCAAGAGAGAATGGACAACACTTGATGAGGTCCATCCTATGAGACAGCACACCATAAAATGGTACACCGATGGATCTCTCACAGACCAAGGCACAGGACTTGGAGTTGTGGGCCCTCGGATATCATACCATGAATCCCTAGGAACATATACCAGTATCTTCCAAGCTGAAGTATGTGCAATAGGGAGGTGTGCTGATTTTAATCTCAATAGGAACTATCGGAATAGGGATATAGCCATTCTATCCGATAGCCAAGCAGCCCTTCATGCACTCGATAAGGCGAAAGTAACGTCTAAAGTAGTGTACGAGGTACGAATCAAGCTGAACCAACTGGGATTGCATAATAGGCTAACCCTAAGATGGATCCCAGGTCACATGGATATAGCAGGGAATGAAATGGCTGACAAACTAGCCAGAATGGGGGCTAGCAGACCCCTAATAGGTCCTGAATTGTTGTGGAATTGGAAGTCACGCAATTCGAGAGTACTTACGCAATGAAGAGAGACGACTTCAGCAGTCGCACTGGTCTGAGACCACAGGTCTCAGACAAGCTAAACACCTCCTAGGCAGCTACAACCCTAAGCGGTTCAAGCAGGCAATTTCACTAGGAAAGAACAGACTCAGAATACTCACCGGTCTGCTGACAGGGCACTGTAGACTGAGAAGTCACCTATCCAAATTGGGCATTGTAAGGAGTAGAACCTGCCGTTTCTGCAACTGTGAGGAGGAATCCTCATCGCATATACTAGCAGAATGCACTGCTCTATCTAGACGCAGATGTAGTCTTCTAGGGAAATATGTCATACCTATTGGGGACATTGTATACCTCAATCCGACCAAAATCCTCGACTTCGTGCGAGAGATCGGGTTGATGGATAAGCTATAAGCTCAGAAGGGGGCACAATAGATCCAAAAGGGTCGCGGTGCAGGCTCCCCCCATTAATAATAACAAAAAGTATAAGGGTATATTTGATTTCGATGAAGTGTATGTAACAGGAAAAAGGAAGAAGTTGTAGATCTCTCTCATTCTCTTGTTCTCTCCTTTCAGTTTACTTCTATATCGTCCAGTGTTGCCAGAATCCGTTAAAAAAAGGACAGATTTGAATTATTGACAAATTTTAAAGTACAAAATTAAAAAAACTTGGCAAACTTTTATTTTATTTCTTAATTAGAACGCAAAGAAAATAGAAATAAAATAGCAGAATGCAAAAAAACACAACCAAATTTTTTTAATTTTTACTTTAAAATTTGTCAATAATTCAAATCTGTCCTTTTTTTAACGGATTCTGGCAACACTGATATCATCCCATATCTCAATTATTTTTCCAATGCACTGCAGTTTTGTACCACTGTGGCACTGTGCGGTCGGGTTGCTTGGTCATCATCTGTTTGGTGTCTCAAATTCAGTTCTGCACTGTCATTTACTTGATAAGCATTTCACACACACACACTCACACACACATACGTCCGGCCACGCCCCGCGTGCGACACGACACAGCCTGACACGCCTATCCAACGAAACAGCCCCGTTGTGCTGCCTTATGGTGTTGTGTGTCTGTATGTATGTGTGTGTGTGCGTATAGTTTAGCGGCGCTTGGCAGTCGCTCATAAGCAATTCATGTGTTTGCAAACAGTTCAATTTAATTTTAGTGCCGCTGCACTATGGGGTATTTTACCGAAAATGTGTCATTTATTAATAACTCGTTAACTAAGCAAGATATTTTGATTCGGTTTTTTTTCTAGGGTTATACAAACTATTAGAAATATTTTGAAAAAGTGGGCGTGGCACAATTTCCGCCCACTAATTTTTTTTTTTAATTTTTTTTTATTGGTAGCCAGTAAGTTTATGATTTCTATTGCAACTAGCAAGCTTTAACCTTATATATTATTAGCAACATAAAAAAAACGTATTTGTTGGACATAGAAAGTTGTAAGCCCTCTTACACAGCTGCGAGCATAAAATTAAAAAAAAAAAAATAGGGGGCGGAGATGGTGCCACGCCCACTTTTCCAAAAAAATTCTAGGGGTATGTATAACACAAGAAAAAAGACCGTAGCAAAATATCTTGCTTAGTTTAGGAGTTATTAATTAATGCCTCAATAAGAGATCGAGTTCTCCGTACAAAAAGCAAGCAAATCATCACTGAAAAATTGTGAGGTTACGTGCTAAAAAATTTAATTGCGGAAAAAGTGGTCAAATGTGGAGCTTGAGATAATCTATTCTGAATAGAGAAATAATGACTCTACAACATGGACGAAGACTCAAAACTAACAATTGTTAACAATTTTGTTAAAGTCTTTGCAAAGTTCAACTTTACTATCCAAAATTCGACATTGACAGTACTTGCTAAATGTACACATTATAAAAGAGACACATACAAAATCAAGAATATACAAGCATTAACACGTAACACAAACCTAAACAGTTGACATCCATTTCAAATTTGAGTTTATAAAATGATTCTTTATCCTGTGTTTCAATTTGAAAGTGCACTTTAATTTTGCCGTTAATAAAAGCATGCGGTCATCGATTGAAACAGCTGACTTTAACAGCTGGTATCTTAACATTGGACTGTTATGTTAACATTTTTGGCAAGTAACATAACAGTTTGAAGTGTTTACTATATGTTAGCATTAAAAAATCATACATTTTCATACATTTGAAAAATTAATAAATGACACTTTTTCGGTAAAATACCCCATAGTGCGCTGGTGCGAAATTGCTGCTCAAATATTAAGGCAAAGAATTATTAGAGCGGGGACTAAAGCACGCGGTTCGAGGAGTAAACTGTTTACTTTTCCGGCCAGGAAAAGTGTTGGCTTGCCTAGGCCAAGCTTCAGGTGCGAGTGTAGCTCGTTTCAGTTGCAGATTTTTACCGTTTTCGGCACATAATTGCGGCAAGACTCGAAGATAAATAACCCAAACTCAAAACTTTGACCTAAGCATAGGTGCGAATGGGTGCATATACTTATATGGATGGATACTTTGCGCACACACCGAAAAGATACAGATACGGATACATATATCCTACTAGTGAGATACTCAGTGAACGATACATTTATTGCTTTGCCATAAACTTGAGTAATACATTTTATTTTTATTGTTCAGCTGATTCCAACTGCCTGACTGACTGACGTCAGACCGACTGACTGAGGGAACGGGTGGGTGCAGTTGGCCAAATTTACATATTTATGGCCAAGAGGTTCACAAAAGGCGTTGCCAAAATAGCAAAACGATAAACGACACTTCAATGAACTAAACCGAGTGTAGTCGTGATTTATACTACGAACACCATCCGACATTTCCAAGTTTTAAAGCGCTCAAGATGAACGATGTGCGACTTCAAGTAACTCACAAATGCCACTCTTGGCTAACGGATTTAAGAAACGAGCAAATCATTTAAAACTTTAAGATTCTTCAACTTGATCATGTGGGATTCATATAACTCTTACTAAACTAGGCTTAATTAGTTTCCATTTTCTATTATTTGGTTAAAGTCTTGAGAAACTCAATCTGCAGTCGAAACTTGCCACAATTTCTTCATTAAGATTTCAAAAGACTTTCGTGCCCTGAAGCTTCTGTCTAAGTCGGTACTTACGCAAAATTTATGAATTTGTGGCATGATTCAGGATAATCACATGACACATAAAGCAGAGCGCAAACGCAAGAAAAAAAGCAAAAAACATTATTTAAATATCTTAATATGTTTAATTTACGAGTATATGCCATGTGGAGTAGCATTGTATGTATTTTGTGTGTGCGTGTGTGTATTTAACTCGTATATGGGAATATTCAAATTTCCAGCAGGTGTATAATTAAATTGGAAATTGCGAGTCGGGCTCAGCCGGCAATTTGGGTACGCACAGAAGCCAAGAAAACAAGGCAAAAATGTTTTCTGGGATTTGAGATTTTTCTAACTGGCCATTGTCGTCGCTTTTTGCCTGCTTATTATGTAAAGCACTTGACCCGCCGTCGAAAGGTCACATTTAAAATAGAAAAAGTTACTAAACTTTAAGTCCCATCTATATATGGATTGGTTACCTTATTCATTGTATTCGCTTGTGCTTAACTTGTGCTCAGCTATCAGCCAACTGATGCATTGCAGCCAAAGTCCCTAGGCCATTTTCGTTTGCTGCGAGTATGTGTGTCAATGACCCCCTTGAGGGTAACCGGGGGGAGGAAAAGACAGCTATGATTACGACCAGGCCAACGCAGCGCTGATATAGCCGTGCCACCGTTATATACATACCTAATTAATGTATTAAACTTGCATGATGTGGGGTTCGTCCTGCGATTTACACGTGGTACGCTTGAAAAGCTTCTCAAAAGCTAAAAAACAATCTCTTTGAACATACTTTAATAAATATGGTTAATTTTAAAATATTTGTATACTTTTATTTTAATACGTCAAGCTATATTTAAGGTAGTATAAATAAATCCACTATTTTATTAAAGATTTTAAAATCTTAAGGGTATTGTATTAACCCATTATTGGCTGCCCATAGATCGGCTGGTACGATTTTGACGAAATTTGGAAATGTGTGCCTAGAAGAACATAGAAGTTGAAAGAAAAAAAAAAAAAATTTTATCTTCAAATTTAATTTTTTCGATTTCCATACATTTTTCAGCTTTTTTCGATAACATTTTCTATGCAGAAAAATAGCTAGATATTTACCTGTTAAAAACTACAGGTACAACAAGGATAACTAAACTGTTCAATTTTTATTCTTATATTTTTATTATTTCTCTTTACTATGAAATAAATTTTGCCTCGATATCTCTCACATGCCCCGAGCTAGAATTTTTAAAGTGTCAATACTTTTTGGGTATTTAAATACCCATTAGCTTAAAATGGGTTAACTATTTATTATTATATTTATTCTATATTATTTTATATTTATTATATACAATTACGATATTTTCCCTTCAACTTATGATCAATATTTACTTTTGTGTTCCAGATTATTAACGAAGCAAAATGATTACGTTTGAAATCAGTGCAGCGGTTAAAATTACTATTTATATATTTATAAAAATAACTAAAGAAACCATTACAGAATAAATAAGGTATTAAATGTGATACATATTATATAAAATATTTTAAAATATTCAAAACATAAATTATTTATTATTTACCTATTACATATTCTTTTTTATCAATATTTTTAAAACATATTATTTATATTATTTATCTATTACTTTTTCTTTTTATCATTATTTTTATTATTTTAAATTGTATTATTTGTCGTATCATTAATTATTATATTTTTATCTGAAGACTGGTGTTTTACTGATAAGTACGCGTTTGTCTCGATATTTCTGCTTTTTTCGTCAGAATAACAGATTTCGTTTCATGTTCATATAAAAAATATTAATTTCTCTTTATCATTTATCTAAGAGGCTTTAAGAGTTGCTGAGAAAACAAAAGCATATTGAGCCTTAAGTTCCAAAAGTCGAGATTAACAACTCACTGAAATAAGTAATTGAGCAGCCCTCGCGTTGCGTAGTTTACGTAGATTTAATTGGCTCAACGTCACACGCGTCGTATAATTAATGACATGAGTCAGAGCCACAGAACAAGTCAACAGAACGGAATTGAACCAAACAACACAGACGAGGAAATACGAGAAGTGAACAAAAATGAACATACTACTAAGAGAGACGACCCAACATCATCTGAATAAGTCATAAGGTCTTGGCTTTTCAAACAATAGTAGTGCCAACAACAACAAAAACAACAGCAACAGCAGCAACACTCAACACAAATAAGCCATATCTGTTTCGTATTCGCATTGACTGGCAGTTAACATGGCCATGAGTTTTCAACTGCAAGAAAATTGTGCATACCAAAAAACCTGCAATAAGGCAACTACAAACACACAATTGCAACTGTCACCCACACTCATCATCACATTTGTACATACATTCGTATACTATATGCTGTAGTATTTGGCAACAATTTATAAGGGCAATACGTGCAGGGCATATGCCGGCGAAACTTCCTGTCGAGGACAAGCGATGACTACGACTACAACTACGACGCTGCGAGTGTGGATCAGGACGAGAAGGAGTTTGGGGCCGAAGCCGAGGCTGAGGTTAAGGACAACTATGCGAGGTCCACGCGTGTGCATACCAATGGCAATGTTGGCAAACATTTTAAAAAGTCAAAACGGAGCTCGCAGCTGGTAGCTACAAATGCAACTTATGCGGGCACCTGTTTTGAACCTGCAGCAAAGAAAATGACATGAAAACTGCAATGTTAAGATTACTCGACTGTGAGGTACCAACAATGTTAATGCAAAATTTAAATTTTTGCCTCAAATCTTAGAATTTTCGGCACAAAAATGCGTCAAGAAACAAAATTGCTTTAAAAAAGAGATGGACCTTGATAATAAAAAAATAAGTGTATTAAAAATTTATCGCATTTTAAGCACAAAATATTTAAATCGAACAATTTCTATTTTAGAAACCTAATTTTTTTTGGTGCAAATTCAATATATTATTTGTTTTTTTTTAGATCGCAAATCGTTTTCTTGTATCACAGATTCATTGAACTTATAGAACAAATTTTAACAACATACTGTTTATTTTAGTTAAATATTTAAAATATAATATATTTTAAGATATAATATGTTATTATAGAAGTTGACTAAAACGCGTCTTTCAATGTGCATTATAATTTTACCTGTGTATGTATAGCTCATTCCTTGACCCTGTTGCAGCTAGCACGTCACATCCACTATCCAAACTTAGTCAAAGGGTATTACGCTGAGCAGGAGAGGCAAGTTCTCTTGTTCTTCTTGTTGCTGCCGCTGTTACACAATTCGATAGTAAATATTACAAGCTAGACAACAACAAAAAGGAAAGAAAAGTAAAAAAAAATACATGAGATTCAACAGCAGAACACAAAAAAAAATGACGAAAACGAAAAGTTGCGCGCACAAAACGAGCGATAACAAATTAGATTCGGTTTTTCATTTTCTTTTCTTTTTGCGTTTTATAAAAATTTTTAGCAATTACGAGGCTTGCCAGGGGGTGGCAACAATTTGCATAAATTGATGCCAGTGGGCAAGTGGCAGTGAGAATTCGCATTGATTACAAGCGTGAAAATGAATTCCGAATATGCGACAATTGAAATCGGAACCACAGAAAAAAGAAAAAAATAACAAAGGCAACAAAATATGGCTCATTGTCAGTCGGCGCCCCAAGGTATGCAAGGTATGACTTGTGCGTAGGCCTAAAGTAGATAAAGAGCAAAAGGAAATTCTCAATTTTCATAGTGGATGAGAAGACGAGAAATTGTCTACTTTGATTTTCTAAAAAGGGGGCGCCAAAATTTCTTTAAGTGAAAATGAATTTTACTTTCTTTGATTCCGAAAAGTAATTTATTCCATTACTCATTTTTATTTCACTTTAATATCAAAAGTTTTTTGACTAAGCACTTTATTTTATAAATTTCCCACAAATATAATGTTCTTTAAATGACAAAATATGAAAATCTCTTTCAGCGCCCCATACATCTAAGTAATTTAATGAACTTTTAAATATCAACAAAAACGTATTGTGGCACCTCACAGCTGGACACAGGGTATGTATTTGCAGTCGTCTTGAAAAATGTGCTTTTTATGCTTCATTACGTCGCGTCTTCCTGTTGTCAGGTTTTCTTTACATTTCGTTTAACATTTGTCACTTTTATAGCCGCATGTGTGTTTGTGTGTGAGAAAATGTATCTATGTCTATGTCTATGTCTATGTCTGCATATTCGTACATATGCCTCGCAGCTGCCCAGCTCCATTTTGGCTTGTCGTCTTTCCATTTTCCATTTTTTGACTAGATTGCTTGATTTTTTTGTTGTTGCTGTTGGTTGTTTTGGGTATTGCTGTCATTGTCGCTAGCATTTCATCAACAGCTGCTGCCAGCTCCTGAACACATTCCCCAGCCTCTAAATAACTTGATTTAAGTTTCAGTTGATATGTCGTCATTTTGCTCTGCTTCTCCTTCTTTATCTCTGTCTTTGTATCTGTCTCTTTGTTTGTCTCCTGTCTCCTGACAAATGTCATGTTCAAATTT
>JBAMBL010001427.1:0-14975 GCA_037043405.1 Drosophila subquinaria
AGATTTATTTATTATTAACGTTTAATCGTACTCTAACAATTTTATTAGGTTGCTGATTTCTATTGACAATACTTATACACATTGCAATATCATATTTTTAATATTATAGCTTATCTCATTTAAACCTATTACAAAGAGAGTAATACCCTTTTATGCTGAGGTATAACAAGCAGCTGACAAAGCGCAAACAGCACAACAAACTGTCCTTTCTCTCACTCTTTATTTCCATGTGCCGACTCCAGCATTGCTTGCGTTGAGCGTTGAGAGTGCTGCGAAAAGGTCAACGGGAGACGAGAATTCCGACCACAAGTTTTTATTACGCATATAATGCCAGCGATTTGCCCGCTTACTCTCTCACTGGCTCACTCTGTCACTCACTGAGTTTATTGACCATGGCTTGGAGTCGGGTCTGCATCATTTTTATACATTTAATTTTTTACGCCGGTGACACAGTGACATCAAATGTCAACGAGCTGCAAAGCAAACAGCAAAAGCCGCAGCAAAGGCACCATGACAAAGTATGTATACAAGTTCTGCCCAACGAGTCCTGCCAGCCAGCCGCACAAATACATTTGGGAGGCAGCGGCGCAGCGCCGCACAGCGCAGCGCAAAGTCAGCGCAGCAAGAAAAATGCTGAAAAACGTAGCATACATTTGGGAGTCGTTGCCTCTGCCGCTCTGGCGAAAATTTGCGAGTTTGTGCGATAATAACATATGTATGTTGCTTGTACATGAGTGTATCTGTGTGTGTGTGTAAGTAGCATGCAGTTTTTAAATTTAGCCCATAAGCTGCCTGACTGCTGCATGTCAGGGGAGGAGGAGGCAGGGAGGCAGACAGGATGGCTGGTGGGCAAATTTAAAGCCGACTCTCAGACGAGACTCAGAACTTTAAATGAACTTAACAAAGTGTATGCCAGAGTTTCTCTGTATGTGTGTGTGCGTGAGTGGCGTATCTAGCGATTTTTCGCAGCCCATGCCGACACGTAGGTGTAAGTTGTACAGCGTCGTGTATATGTGGGATACATTCGAGTTAATCGTCGTAAAAGCGCTTCAAAGTCAATTAAAAGTGCAAAGTTCATGGAAATTGTTTTGTTTTCTGTTGTTTTGTTTGGTTTGGCTTCATAACCCAACAAAAGAAACCGAATACTTTTTGGTAGTTTATCAAAGAACTTTGAAAAGGGCAGAGCACTCGGATTTGAAGTAATGAAACAAAAGTTCAAGCAATTCATACAAACTGTCAGCTTCAGAATGCTGTTAGCTATTCTGAATATTTGTGCAAATGAAGGGTATTTAAATTGTCGAGCTATGCAATAATAGGCTCAACTGATTGTTCTGTTTATAATTGCGGTTTAAGCACACATTTTGTATTATTTGCGGCTGCAATAAATTATTAACACTTTGGTTAGTACAAGCATAAAAAGCAAAATTAATATTTAAAAATCATAACACGCCAAACAATGTGAATGCACAACCGCAGCCACAGCACGAACAATACTTTTAATAAATTATATACGTTTACTGTTTATGTACAGTTAATGCTATAAATCAGGGACTGCAAATAAGAGTTATGAATGCTAATTTCAGCTAAAAAAATCAATGTGAAGGAAACATGCTACAGTAAAATGGTAAACACCAAAATTCCTATTTCAGCCGGAACTATTGATATCAGCCAAAAACTTTTATTTTAAATTTTAAAGATATAAATCAAGTTTAATTCTTATTTTTAATTTGTATTTAAAAAGTCAAAAATAATTGTTAAAATTCAATTTTTTAATAAAAGTTGTGAAATAACTCTTATTTCTGATTTTTTCAATAAAAATAAAAGTTAAGAGTTATTTTTGATTTTTATCTTAAAAGTTACAAATAAGAGTTATTCCATAACTTTTATTATAAAAATCAAAAAATAAAAGTTAAGCTGAATATCTTTTGAACCAAGTGGTGGATTTCCAAAATTTAAAAATATTCTTGATCTATGATTTTCTAAATTCCATTACTGTTGCTTCAGGCAATGAGGAGTCAGATGAAGACAATGAAATAGAAGTTCAGGCTGCAATAAATGAAATAAACAGTTACTGTCCGAAGCTAATTGACATAAACGAAGATATAATGAATTATTGGGAGGAGAAAAAATTCATATATCCCCGTTAGTACCAGCTAGCAAAGGTGATTCATTGTGTTCCTGCAACACAAGTCAGCGTCGAAAGGGCATTTTCAGCACTGAAGCTTATACTTTCTGACCTGCGATGCAATTTGTCGCCGATTTCCTCAAAGCAAATTATGTTTTTAAAACTTAACAAAACATAAGCTTAAACATTGTTTAATAAATTAAAAATACATAAAAAAAAAAAAATCCAATTTCATTACCCTTGGATTTGAAAAATATATTTTTCTATTATTATTTTGAAAGTTGTAGTATATATTACTGCAACAGAACATTGAAAAAAAAATGAAAAATAGTAATAGAAAATAATTGGATCCTTCAAATTCGTCCTTGAAGGACATTTGATATATCATATGAAAGATCTCGAGTCATAGATCAAGAATATTTTTAAATTTTGGAAATCCACCACTTGGTTCAAAAGATATTCAGCTTAACTTTTATTTTTTGATTTTTATAATAAAAGTTATGGAATAACTCTTATTTGTAACTTTTAAAATAAAAATCAAAAATAACTCTTAACTTTTATTTTTATTGAAAAAATCAGAATTAAGAGTTATTTCACAACTTTTATTAAAAAAATGAATTTTAACGATAATTTATAACTTTTTAAATAAAAATTAAAAAAAAAGAGTTTTTCCGTAACTTTAAAATAAAAATCTAAAAATAATTGTTATTGTGCAATTTTTATTTTAAAAGTTATAAAAGTTGCGGTCCCTGCTATAAATAAATGTTTTCTTGTCATATATTAGTAACTGGTGCATAAATAAATAGAGGATAGGTGATAATATGACAACAAAGGCATTAAAGCTCTGTTATCTATCTATCATCATTGTTCAAATTAAACTGTGTGTTTTTAAGATTCATAAAATTACAAAACATTTTTTATTAACACTATATAAAATTATTATAAATGAGCTTCAAAACTAATATTATTAAGCTCTAAAAGCATTCCCATTCTAAAAGAACTTGGTCATTAACATTTATTAAGCTGCAATTTTTCAGACTACTAAATTTTATTCAAGTAATTTAATTACTTAACCTAATACTAATAAGCAACTGAAAATCAAATAAGATTTAATTTTTTTAATTGTTTAATTAACAAAAACAAAACTCACTAAATTACTTTATAATTGTTAAATTAATTACAGAAATCCATGTATGTTTGAATTATATTCAAGTGCGAAACACATTTAATTGTTAATTATATTTCTAGCCAAATATTTAATCGCTTCTCAGACGCTTTTCTTGGAATCATTCATTCTAGGTTTATTGCGTAATTATTGTCCTATTCCTTCCCAAAGTACACCCCCTCTAAGGGTCTTAATTAACTGCCACAAAATGGCTCCCTTTTTTTCAATACATTTTAATTGATTGCCATTTAAAGTGTGATTAATGAGGTTGTATCTATACATCTTTTGTATATATTTATCAAAAGTGGCAAATGGGGTGAATATCTATTTTAAAATCGAGTGGTAGATTAGAGAAATAATAAATACTACTACTAGATACATAATAAATAAAATCCGTAAAGAAAAACCACTTATTTCAGGAATTGTTCGAATAAAGGCAACAGAAAAGGATTTTGGTTTAGAAAAAAGTGTAAGTTCCATTCAAATAACAATTGCCTATTCATGTTGATTGACTTTACAAAAGTGTCACACACACTTACTTACATTCAGTATGGCAAAGGATGTTCTGTTTTTGCCACATGTAAAGGCATTTTAGTTCATCAAATTGGTTTTATTTTGTTGGTCAGAAAACTCTGCGTGCGACTTTTGCATTTTAGCCAAAACTGCCTTAGCCAAGTTTTTTGTGTTTTGATTTTAGTAATTTACATACGAACAGGCATAAGGCCAAGTTCCTACCTCCAATCAGTTTATCATACAAAACACAACACTCACACACACACACACACAGACACAGCCGACTCATACCTACAAATCATATATCAAAATCAAAGTTAATCCCTTTGTGTTATGTACAGCAATTGAAATTATGTACTTTAAGGCTTTAACTGAGCCTAACAAAATATAAATACAAATAAAAACATAAAATAAAAATACAAAGCTAAAGCCAAAGCCAAATCGGCAATGTTGCAACAATCCCCAGAACGCAGCACAAATTGCGTATGTTGGCCCATTCTGTTGTACGTACATCATATTTTCTTTTTTGTTGCTATTTGTTTTTGTTTTTTGTTGCTGTTGCCATTGCCATTATTTTTGTTTTTATTGCGCGATCAATCAAATCAAAAAAGCAGCCGCTCGGCATTTCATAAACCAGCAGGATACATACATACATTCCCACAAACACACACACACACATACAAGTACAGCAAGTATGTCCTTTACAACACATATATTTAAGGACTCATATACACAGAAAAAAAAATCCGGGATATTTAGCCCGAATTCAATCCGAAACGATGTCAGAAGTGGGGTAATCTCGGATTTACTTAAACCAAGTATGAAATACTTGATTTTTTCAATCCCGAATTCAATCCTAAAAATTCTTAATACAAATAAAAAAAAAAAAGTTTTTTTTAACTTTTTTTTTAACATTTTTTTTTGTTTATTTTTTAAGTTTTTATTTTTACATTTTTTTTTATTTTTTTTTGTTTTTAAATTTGTAAACTTTTTTTTTAAATTTATTTTTTTTTTAATATTTTTTTTTAATTGTTTTTTTTTTTAACATTTTTTATTTAAATTTTTTTTTTAAACATATTTTATATCTTGCTTTTTTTCTTAAACATATTTTTATTTAATGAAGGGAATGTTTGACTGGGGGAATCGAACCCAGGTTTTCTTCAAACATGTCGGCGACTCTAACCACTGAGCCACCAGACCAGTTGAAATGAGAGAGGCCGAGAGAGAATCAAGTAATTTGGGCTTATTTTCCATTTTAATCCCGATATAGGCTTGATTGTTCAGCTTAATCCTGGAAACGTACTTAAAAAATGCAGGCTTAAATTAAGAATTTTCGGCTTGATTTTAGAACGGCTTTTTTTTTCTGTGTATAATTAGATTTTTCTTTATTTACTGTGAGTTTGAAATTCAAACTTTGAATCTTATAAAAACCGCTCACAGCTCTAACGGTTAAGTTGAATTTATTATAAAATAAAAGACAAGGCGATATTACACGACGAGTTACTTTATTTAAGAACAACTTAAGACTAACAGATAATTGTGCATTGCGTTATAACGAAAGCTTATTTCGGGCATTTAAATTTTTACAATATAAAGGCTGGGAACGAAATTACTCAGCGTTGGCTGGGAACGCAAATCTGCTGACAGTGAGCTATTTCGATCAATGCTGATCGATGGGGGAGAAGCCCGGCTTAGCTGCTCTTTGTTTACAAATGCAGCCTGTGAAAGTTTACATTATCGGTATGCGAAATTTGGGGTGGCTTGGCTACTCTTTGCAGCCTGTGAAAGTTTACATTATTGGAATGGGGAATTTGGTGTCTAGACTTATGTTTAACATAGAATATGTTATGTATAACGTAGACATAGAATATGTCACTATATAAATATCGTTTTGACCCCGCCCCCAACGATGAAAAGGGTTCTACAGGTCATCATTTTGGTCATGCACAACTTGCATGTAATTCGTTATAACGTATGCGGAATGAAATACGAACAACTGTTGTAATACAAATAAAAAATGTATTTCAAGTCCGACCAACTTCAATTTTTCATATGTTTTTAATTAGACTATAAGCTATTTTTACAAAAAATATTCATGACCATAGCGATCTGCCTTCCTCATATTTGCGGGTACCTTGCGCATAGCCTCCTGAATTCCCTTTGTACCCATTTTAGCAAGCTCTCTTTTGGTTTTTTAATATCAAACAGTCGATGTTTTTTGGCTTATATTCCTTACTCTAAACTTTTATTTTCATATTTGACCAAAACTTTTCCGTGGGCTTTAACTGAGGCACATTTTAAGGGTTTTGCAGTTTAGGTAGGAACTCAGTGATCAAGTGGTCAAGAACCTTCAGAGTTGTTTCGGCATAATGAGCAGACGCTAAGTCGGGAAAAACACCGTATTATCATTCTCATAATACTTATCAATAAATTTTTTAAGCGCCGGAAGACAATTGTCCTTGTAATTTTGCGAATTCAAAGCCTATCCTGCCTTAAAAAAGACAGGATCGCTGTTTCCACGCTTGCTTATGGCCAGCCACAATAAAACCTTTGTTTATGTTATTTGAGTTACATTCTCAGGTGTTTAAATATTAGGAAGCCTAAAGTAAAAATTCGAAGTCCACTCATGACCCTCCTTTGTGAAAAACGTCTCATTATCCATTATGCAAATCTTTAAACAGCTCGCAGAAAACAAATTTCTAGAAAGCGCACGTAGCCGAAGTTTAATTGTCTCTCTCTGTACTTCTGTGACTTAAGGAACGGTTTTTTTATAACATATCATTACTCCAATGTCTTTTAAATACTTTTTCACCGTTTTGTCGCTCACTTTGTATTTTTTGGCAAACGCACGATTCGATTTATATGTGCGACCCACAATTTCAGCCTATTATTTAGCTCTAACTTAAGACTACTGTAATGGAAATTTTTTTCCGGATCCAGGCGCTCTTTCTATTTTTTTTGCATTCTGAACATCCGAAATTATCTTATAAATAAAAGTTTCCTTGAAGCCCATAGCAGAAAAGTATTGAAAAAATTAATTCTTCGGCTAAGATTGGTTATTTGCGCAATATGTGCAAATCAATTTTCGACGGTCTGCTGTGCTCAGAGACATTACCGCGACTGTGCATTATCTAGAAATCTAATTTTTGATGCTATACATGCTAAAATAGTACCTTTAATTATAGTGAGTTTTGTTTTGCGCTGTCGATTATGGGAACTTATTGAGAACATGTTCAATTTTGTTCGTATTTCATTCCGCATACGTTAATCAGGGATTAAAGCCGATACGATTATCGGTTTCAGTTACGGTTTCGGTTATGTTCGGATTTAGGTTTTCGGTTATCAGTTACGCACAATTCTTGAATAAAGGTTTCGTAACGGTGAACCGGTTTTTGTATGATTCGGTTTTGAAATACCGGTATGGTTTCGGTTAAAAAAAATGCCTTTGCAAAAATATAATTATATTAAGAATATAATAATAATAATTAAAGAGGCATTACTTTCTCAATGTTTCATTCATACATTTATTTCACATATTCTTCAGTATGAAGTAGTTTAGTTACATCAATCAATTTTTGTCATCTATCAACATACAACGTCATTTAAATATTCGTAAAAATGGAAATTAGTAACAGTTTTAATATGACACATTTTTGTGATAACGCTGACGAAATTTGACATTCTCGATTATTCGTGCATTTTCTGCTAAGTGCAAAAAGTAGTAATCAGGTTTCATCGTGGAACCTGCCCCCAATAATAACCTTTGACTAATTTTCTTCAGTTTAAAAAAGTAAATTGAGCTGAATGGGAATGATTTCCTAATACTAGTTTTTAATACCAGTTTCTTCAGGTATATAGTAAGAATAAGGGCATATTTGATTTCGTTGAAGTGTATGTAACAGGAAAAAGGAAGAAGTTGTAGATCTCTCTCAATCTCTTGTTCTCTCCTTTCAGTTTACTTCTATATCATCCCATATCTAAATTATTTTTCCAATGCACTGCACTTTTGTACCACTGCAGTGGCACAGTGCACTGTGCGGTCGGGTTGCTTGGTCATCATCTGTTTGGTGTCTCAAATTCAGTTCTGCACTGTCATTTACTTGATAAGCATTTCACACACACATACGTCCGGCCACGCCCCGCGTGCGACACGACACAGCCTGACACGCCTATCCAACGAAACAGCCCCGTTGTGCTGCCTTATGGTGTTGTGTGACTGTATGTATGTGTGTGTGTGTGTGTATAGTTCAGCGGCGCTTGGCAGTCGCTCATAAGCAATTCATGTGTTTGCAACAGTTCAATTTAATTTTAGTGCCGCTGGTGCGAAATTGCTGCTCAAATATTAAGGCAAAGAATTATTAGAGCGGGGACTAAAGCACGCGGTTCGAGGACTTTTGAGTAAAGTGTTTACTTTTCCGGCCAGGAAAAGTGTTGGCTTGCCTAGGCCAAGCTTCAGGTGCGAGTGTAGCTCGTTTCAGTTGCAGATTTTTACCGTTTTCGGCACATAATTGCGGCAAGACTCGAAGTTAAATCACCCAAACTCAAAACTTTGACCCACGCATAGGTGCGAATGGCTGCATATATATGGATGGATACTTTGCGCACACACCGAAAAGATACAGATACGGATACATATATGCTACTAGTGAGATACTCAGTGAACGATGCATTTATTGCTTTGCCATAAACTTGAGTAATACATTTTATTTTTATTGTTCAGCTGACTCCAACTGCCTGGCTGACTGACGACAGACCGACTGACTGAGGGAACGGGTGGGTGCAGTTGGCCAAATTTGCATATTTATGGCCAAGAGGTTCACGAAAGGCGTTGCCAAAATAGCAAAACGATAAACGACACTTCAATGAACTGAACCGAGTGTAGTCGTGATTTATACTACGAACACCATCCGACATTTCCAAGTTTTAAAGCGCTCAAGATGAACGATGTGCGACTTCAAGTATCTCACAAATGCCACTCTTGGCTAACGGATTTAAGAAACGAGCAAATCATTTACAACTTTAGATTCTAAGATTCTTCTTCTAACTTTAAGATTCTTCAACTTGATCATTTGGGATTCATATAACTCTTACTAACCTAGGCTTAAATAGTTTCCATTTTCTATTATTTGGTTAAAGTCTTGAGAAATTCAATCTGCAGTCGAAACTTGCCACAATTTCTTCATTAAGATTTCAAAAGACTTTCGTGCCCTGAAGCTTCTGTCTAAGTCGGGACTTACGCAAAATTAATGAATTCGTGGCATGATTCAGGATAATCACATGACACATAAAGCAGAGCGCAAACGCAAGAAAAAAAGCAAAAAACAGTATTTAAATATCTTAATGTGTTTAATTTACGAGTATATGCCATGTGGAGTAGCATTGTATGTATTTTGTGTGTGCGTGTGTGTATTTAACTTGTATATGGAAATATTCAAATTTCCAGCAGGTGTATAATTAAATTGGAAATTGCGAGTCGGCAATTTGGGTACGCACAGAAGCCAAGAAAACAAGGCGAAAATGTTTTCTGGGATTTGGGATTTTTCTAACTGGCCATTGTCGTCGCTTTTTGCCTGCTTATTATGTAAAGCACTTGACCCGCCGTCGAAAGGTCGAATTTATTGTAGAAGAAGTTATTAGACTCTAAGTTTCATCTATTTATGGATTGGTTACCTTATTCATTGTATTCGCTTGTGCTTAACTTGTGCTCTGCTATCAGCCAACTGATGCATTGCAGCCAAAGTCCCTAGGCCATTTTCGTTTGCTGCGAGTATGTGTGTCAATGACCCCCTTGGGGGTAACCGGGGGGAGGAAAAGACAGCTATGATTACGACCACCGTGCCGTGCCACCGTTATATACCTAATTAATGTATTAAACTTGCAAGATGTGGTTCGTCCTGCGATTTACACGTGGTACGCTTGAAAAGCTTCTCAAAAGCTAAAAAACAATCTCTTTGAACATACTTTAATAAATTTGGTTAATTTTAATATATTTGTATACTTTTTTTTTATTAAATGTGATACATATTATATAAAATATTTTAAAATATTCAAAACATAAATTATTTCTTATTTACCTATTACATATTCTTTTTTATCAATATTTTTAAAACATATTATTTATATTATTTATCTATTACTTTTACTTTTTATCATTATTTTTATTATTTTAAATTGTATTATTTTTCGTATCATTAATTATTATATTTTTTATCTGAAGACTGGTGTTTTACTGATAAGTACGCGTTAGATTAACAGATTTCGTTTCATGTTCATATAAAAAAGATTAAACAAAAGCGTATTGAACCTTAAGTTCCAAAAGTCGAGATTAACAACTCACTGAAATAAGTAATTGAGCAGCCCTCGCGTTGCGTAGTTCACGTAGATTTAATTGGCTTAACGTCACACGCGTCGTATAATTAATGACATGAGTCAGAGCCACAGAACAAGTCAACAGAACGGAATTGAACCAAACAGAACAGACGAGGACATAAGAGAAGTGAACAAAAATGAGCATACTACTAAGAGAGACGACCCAACATCATCTGAATAAGTCATAAGGTCTTGGCTTTCCAAACAATAGTAGTGCCAACAACAACAAAAACAACAGCAACAGCAGCAACACTCAGCACAAATAAGCCATATCTGTTTCGTATTCGCATTGACTGGCAGTTAACATGGCCATGAGTTTTCAACTGCAAGAAAATTGTCCTGTGCATACCAAAAAACCTGCAATAAGCCAACTACAAACACACAATTGCAACTGTCACCCACACTCATCTTCACATTTGTACATACATTCGTATACTATATACTGTAGTATTTGGCAACAATTTATAAGGGCAATACGTGCAGGGCATATGCCGGCGAAACTTCCTGTCGAGGGCAAGCGATGACTACGACTAGAAGGAGTTTTGGGGCAATAAGCCAACTACAAACACACAATTGCAACTGTCACCCACACTCATCTTCACATTTGTACATACATTCGTATACTATATACTGTAGTATTTGGCAACAATTTTATAAGGGCAATACGTGCAGGGCATATGCCGGCGAAACTTCCTGTCGAGGGCAAGCGATGACTACGACTAGAAGGAGTTTTGGGGCCGAGGCCGAGGCTGAGGTTGAGGACAACTATGCGAGGTCCACGCGTGTGCATACCAATGGCAATGTTGGCAAACATTTTGAAAAGTCAAAACAGAACTCGCAACTAGTAGCTACAAATGCAACTTATGCGGGGACCTGTTTTGAGCCTGCAGCAAAGAAAATTACATGAAAACCGCAATGTTAAGATTACTCGACTGTGAGGTACCAACAATGCTAATGCAAAATTTACATTTTTGCCTCAAATCTTAGAATTTTCGGCACAAAAATGCGTCAAGAAACAAAATTGCTTTAAAAAAGAGATGGACCTTGATAATAAAAAAATAAGTGTATTAAAAATTTATCGCATTTTAAGCACAAAATATTTAAATCGAACAATTTCTATTTTAGAAACCTAATTTTTTTTTGGTGCAAATTCAATATATTATTTGTTTTTTTTTTAGATCGCAAATCGTTTTCTTGTATCACAGATTCATTGAACTTATAGAACAAATTTTAACAACATACTGTTTATTTTAGTTAAATATTTAAAACATAATATATTTTAAGATATAATATGTTATTATAGAAGTTGACTAAAACGCGTCTTTCAATGTGCATTATAATTTTACCTGTGTATGTATAGCTCATTCCTTGACCCTGTTGCAGCTAGCACGTCACATCCACTATCCAAACTTAGCCAAAGGGTATTACGCTGAGCAGGATAGGCAAGTTCTCTTGTTCCTCTTGTTGCTGCCGCTGTTACACAATTCGATAGTAAATATTACAAGCTAGACAACAACAAAAAGGAAAGAAAGTAAAATAAAATACATGGGATTCAGTTTTTCATTTTCTTTTCTTTTTGTGTTTTATAAAAATTTTTAGCAATTACGAGGCGTGCCAGGGGGTGGCAACAATTTGCATAAATTGATGCCAGTGGGCAAGTGGCAGTGAGAATTCGCATTGATTACAAGCGTGAAAATGAATTCCGAATATGCGACAATTGAAATCGGAACCACAGAAAAAAGATAAAAATAACAAAGGCAACAAAATATGGCTCATTGTCAGTCGGCGCCCCAAGGTATGCAAGGTATGACTTGTGCGTAGGCCTAAAGTAGATAAAGAGCAAAAGGAAATTCTCAATTTTCTTAGTGGATGAGAAGTCGAGAAATTGTCTACTTTGATTTTCTAAAAAGGGGGCGCCAAAATTTCTTTAAGTGAAAATGGATTTTACTTTCTTTGATTCCGAAAAATAATTTAATCCATTACTCATTTTTGTTCACTTTAATATCAAAAGTTTTTTGACTAAGAACTTTATTTTATAAATTTCCCACAAATATAATGTTCTTTAAATGACAAAATATGAAAATCTCTTTCAGCGCCCCACACATCTAAGTAATTTAATGAACTTTTAAAGCCCAATTTACACGGTCGGTTTCCGACCGACACTTTTTGACCGATGGAAAATGTTGGCATTCAACAAGCACCAAAAAATACCAAAAAATGTCATTCTTACGTACAATGTTTGCTTCGATGACAAACCGACGCTCTAAAATTTTGCGTGTTTACACGATTTGTTAACGTAAAGTGTCGGTCGGAAACCGATCGTGTAAATTGGGCTTAAATATCAACAAAAACGTATTGTGGCACCTCACAGCTGGACACAGGGTAACTCGAGGTCGATCAATTCTCCACCTTTTTTCATTATACTTGTATTGTCGCATGTATTTGCAGTCGTCTTGAAAAATGTGCTTTTTATGCTTCATTACGTCGCGTCTTCCTGTTGTCAGTTTTTCTTTACATTTCGTTTAACATTTGTCACTTTTATAGCCGCATGTGTGTTTGTGTGTGAGAAAATGTATCTATGTCTATGCATGTTATATTCGAATGTCTGCATATTCGTACATATGCCTCACAGCTGCCCAGC
Organism: Drosophila subquinaria; assembly: GCA_037043405.1. Taxonomy (NCBI): domain Eukaryota; kingdom Metazoa; phylum Arthropoda; class Insecta; order Diptera; family Drosophilidae; genus Drosophila; species Drosophila subquinaria. Next base: position 12,814 of record JBAMBL010001427.1, read on the forward strand.
TCCATTTTGGCTTGTCGTCTTTCCATTTTCCATTTTTTGACTAGATTGCTTGATTTTGTTGTTGTTGCTGTTGGTTGTTGTTGGTTGTTTTGGGTATTACTGTCATTGTCGCTAGCATTTCATCAACAGCTGCTGCCAGCTCCTGAACACATTCCCCAGCCTCTAAATAACTTGATTTAAGGTTCAGTTGATATGTCGCCATTTTGCTCTGCTTCTCCTTCTTTATCTCTGTCTTTGTATCTGTCTCTTTGTTTGTCTCCTGTCTCCTGACAAATGTCATGTTCAAATTGTAGACTGAACTTTTTACTTTTGACAACGACGCTGCTTTGATAGATGGACTGTATAATACAAACAGTCAAGGTCAACAGACATTTCCATTTAATGGACTGTGTAAAGTTCAATCTTAAATTTGTGCAACTATCACTTTGATTTACCCCACGAGTTGACTCGATTTGATTGAGTTTCGATTTGATAGCAACTTACACTGTAAGTAACCTTTTCAAATGTCTTTTAAGCAAATCTCCGACTCCCAAGTTTCTTTAGGATTTAACCTAAAGGAGTATAAAATGAGATCTAAAGGCAACCCACACAAGTCTTTCATTTCAGTACATAAGAAACTAGTCGACGGTGCTACAGTCGAGCATACTCGACTGTCGGAGATCCCGTACTTACTATGCAAAAGTAAAAACTGCTTAAAATATTATAATATAAGTCGCAACAAATATTTAATATATTTCGCCCAAATATGTTGATAATATATGTATTTACATCAGGGGTCGGCACGGCCCAGTCCCGTAGGCATAGGAAACTTGCGTAGCTACTGCGCTGCCGCTCACGTACGCTCATGTATGCGTCGCTGCTGCGATTTGTTTCTTTTACGTTACTGTTATTCCGCTGTTAGGCGAACAAAAATGCACACTAACGCAATGCAAACATATGAATGTGTTGGTGCCGACCACTAATTTACATTAAAGATATTACAAATGATTAATTAAAGCACATAATCAAATTTAACAGACGCTTAAATGAAATGCTCAAAATAAATTGATTTAAGCATTAGAGAGAGCGAGACATCGATAAGTGCATTTCCCACATCTCTTAATAATAAAAAAAATTCAAATATTAACATTGAATTGATGTAAATACAACATTAATATAAAATGTAAGGAAAACATTAATAGATCTAAAAGAAAAAAGATCTGTCCAAGCCGGGATTCGAACCAGGGACCTAGGTTCTACAAAGTCTGCTAATTTTAAACAATTTTTAAAAAATTTGTTCACGCTGGGAACTTCGCACCTTAGGCCATCGGAGCCAACAATACGGACGCAAAATGCAGATATGTTAAGATTACAATGAGTCATTCTTTTCCAGATATGATTTCTGCACCATCCTTTTAAAATTGAATAACATTAAAGAACCTTCGCGGATCATCTGCTAACAAATTAATTTTAATGGTCAATTTAATTATACTAATATTTTAAATTGATGTAAATGGAACATTTATATAAAATATCAATACGTATAAAACAAAAAAATATAAAAAACAAAATGTGTTTTTGTCAGTGTCAGAAATTGATCCCGGGACCCCCTGACACAACTGAAAATGTAAGCAAAAAACTTGACGACACTACACATTGCGCCACAGTGGCTCTCTGAAATCCATTGTCTAGTAATAGATTTCATTGTTACTGGACTGTAAGTAAAAAGTAATTAATTTTATTTATTGATTGTTGTTGTTGCTGCTAAAGTATGGCAAATAAAGGAGAATTTAGTTGTTCAATATCTTCGCTATTTATTATTTGATCGCGATGAAATTTTCAGCAAATATGGAAAGTAACAATATCTTTGTTTATGCTTAATATGGAATGTCTATCTTTAAAATTGTCCCTAAAATTAATATTTTCTAATTTGTGGGTGCTTAAGGGGACGTGGCCAAAATCTAAAACAAACTCGATCTGCGTACAATAAAGACAAACCTACACACCAAGTTTGGAATCTTATAGTCTCTGAGATCTAGGCGATGATACAGACGGACAGACGGACATGGCTAAATCGACTTGGCTGTTGATGCTGATCAAGAATATATACACATTATGGGGTCTGCCACGGCTGCTGCGCACTTTTTTTGGGACAAAGTTAATAGGCCCCTGTACTTTTTTAA
>JBAMBL010001428.1:0-28566 GCA_037043405.1 Drosophila subquinaria
GAATGTTTATCTCTACTTAATGTTACAGCTAGGTAATTATTTACATAGAATTAATACATATTTTCCCATCAAATTAATACTGACCCCTTTTGGTTGACGCCTCTGACTCTTAACAATTTCATCAGTTACACTTGGAATATCTTGAATCTGATTGTCTCTATAATTCGCGTTCAATTTCCAATTGCAATTCCAGCTCACAAGATGTGGTAAGAACGTGTGTATAACAAAACCAGCAATCTAACCAACTATAATATTTAAGCAACTATCTGAGCAACTATCAATCTATCTATATACTATGTACGAGTACATGCGTATCTAACTATCTTTGTATCTATCAATCTTCGCTTTCAGTTTGTGGGTTGTTTGTTGTTTATTTCATTTCGCGTTTATTTAGTAATTTGTTTGTCTCTCAATTTGGACACGGTTTATGCTTGACATTTATTTTATGAGCGTGAAAAATATATGAGCACACCCCAGGGCCAATTTGTGGTGCATAAAAGTGAGTGTGTGTTGTGTGTGGTGTGGTGTGGTGTTTGGTGGTGCAGGTGGCAGACACCAAACACCACTTAAACCAGTTTTGATTGCATTTTATTAATGGGCTGGCGATTTAAGTGTTAGTCTCGGACTGTGTGAATGCCAATTATTGATGGTGTGCAACAATTTTTTTGGCGCACTGTTTTGATATGGTTTTTATCTGAAATTTATTATTGTGGATATATTGTGTATTTTGTTATTTTTTGATTAAATCAAAGCAACAAGCATGACTAATGTTTTATGGTTGCTTCTTTTCCCTCCCCCTCTCTCTCTCTCTCTGTCTCTTTCTTTGAATTTTCTTTGGTTTTGCTTTCTAAGCGCATCAATTATGTTATCAAGCATCGTCTGTTTGAGTCGAGTCTGTCCGTCCGTCTGTCTCGCCATAGTGAGTTATTGGCCTATAAACTAATCGCATAATTGCACAAAAGTAATTATACTCATGCTTAGCCTCGTCCTGCCGCATCCTTTTGTACACCTTTCACTCCCAGCCAGACAGTGAGCGAGAGAAAGAGAGAGAGAGAGAGAGAGAGATAGGTATAACAATAACAAGAGAAAACTAGAAGCATTTCCTCATGATTTTTCCGCTCAGCTGACGAACTATGGCGGCTTATCCGCATCGCTGCTAAGGAAGTGCCAGGATGCAGGACGCAGCCAAACAGTTGGAAAAATGCAGAGCACAGACAGAGAGACGGACGGACAGACAGACATAGAGACATAGAGACAGACCGAAAGAGTTTTGCATTGTTTTGCGAAAAATTAAAATCAAGCTGTTGATAGCAATCACACACTTGAGGTAGCTGAAAGTGATGGATGGATGCCCAACGGATGGGACGCCACTGTTGCAACGACAGGCAGCAGGCAGGACCAACTAGCTAGGATGTATGCATCACTGGCAACGTCATATACGACTTTCGTTTCCGGCTGCAGCCCGCAACGACCCCGTTTTCTGTCCATCAACATGTTTTTCCTTCTGTGTTTTTCGCTTATTTTTTTTTTGTTTTGTTTGTTTTCTTTGCTTTTTTCATTTCTTCTTTTCTTTCCATTTTTTTTTTGAAATTCTTTTGGTTGACATCCTGAAGTGCCTGATGCCTGATGCCTGATGCCTGAGCCGTAGCCTGAGGCTTTGTTATAGTTGGTTTCTTTCTTGATTTGTTTGTTAAACGTGCACTAATTGAGTTGAAGTGTCCTCTTCTGGGGCACAGCCGATGTCGATAAGGATTAAGCTTAGGCCAACAAACCGCAGCCAGGACATTGCGGCACTTCAACAAGATCAACGACAAGATCAACAACAACAACAACAACAACAACAGCTTAAACAACTACATGTGCCACATGCCCCACAATAATCCATTTTCATATCAATTTGAAGCATTTTGATTCCCTTTAATATAATTAATTGTAATTTTGAGAAAAACTGTTTAATGCTATAAATAATATTGTGATATTTAACATTTCTTAGCAAACATTTTATTTAGAATATATTACAAATATTGCGAGCTTATTTCTATTATTTTCTCTTGAATTTTTTCGCACTTATCTTCAACATATTTAAAAAGGGAATATAAATCTAAGAAAATTTTAATTTTAGATTTTGCATTTATTTTTTTATTTTTCAAGTGTGGATCCATAAATATATTTTGTAAATATATAGAAAACTTAAAAAACCTCTTTACGATGTAAAAGTCTAGTGACCCAAGACTTCTGATATCCAATTTTGTGACAAATAATATTAAGTTTTACATATAAATTATTTTAAAATAAAATTTTTGACACACGGCACATTGCGCTAAATTCTTCATACCTAATAAATATTACTTTTTTGCGCAGTGCCGAGTGACTAAAATTTTATTTTAAAATAATTTAAAAAAGTCCGTTTGGTTAAGTATAAAAAAATCAGAATCACACATTACACATTTACCTTAATTTTCCCAAATTAACTTCATAATTTCATAGGTTTTTTTTGAGAAATCCTTAATGTACAAAATATTTGATTCATTTTAAAGTTTTTAACATCCCAATTAAAAACCCTCTTTCTAATATAAATTTACTTTATCTGAGCCAAAGCAACAATAATTATTAAATCTAGCATTGGGTTTTCTCATTACAACAGTCAATTTTCTTTTAAAACTATGTCGAGTGAGAAAATCGTTCAAATATATAAAATGTAAAGTTTATTTCAAAGCTCTCAGCTGTCCAGCAAATGCTTTTTTTCTTAGATTTTCTATTCCCTATATGAAAATATTTGCATTCAAAATATTTTTAGAAACATTTTTTTTATAATTGGGCTATTTAAATGATTAACACTTGATATTCAATATAAATTGCAAATAGTATAAATTGGCCAAGTTAGTAATCTATATTGCTAATGATTACGCATATTTATATACATACATATATACAGAAAGACTTGCAACTCTCAATTTTGGACACCGTCAACACTCGAGTTTATGACTTGACTCCCCCCCCTTTTGGCCCACTGAAGACATCCAATTAGCAGACGCTGCAGAATGAAAACATTTCTCACAGCTCTCGATGCTGTGCAGATGAAGACGATGATGATGAAAATGATGATGATGGGGACGTAAAAGTAATTAATTGCAACTGCAACTGCAACTTTAGAATATTGCCAAGAGATGCAAGAGTAGCGGGTACTCATACTCACACTCATCCGCAATTCGAATTCGCATTCGCAATTCGATGCTGGATTCACAGTCGCATTTTTAAATGGCCAACCAATCGGCTCGAGAGTCGCATACTTTCTAAAGCAATTATCGAATGCCAGCTTCAATCTGTCCCTCCGTCTGTCCCACCGTCTGTTCGTCTGTCATCGCCCTGGCGTCGCCATATCGTTGCCAGTTGCCGCAGAATTGGCGGCGGTGGCGGCAGCGTCAATTGCACCGTGGGCTGCTTGTAGTTTCATGACGCCAACAACGCCTCATCGTGTTTGGTTAGCCGCCGTCAGAGCCGCCACCGACGCCACACGATGGCTGTGGCAAGTTCTTCTTGCCTCGTTGCCACACAGTCACAGCTTTCAGCTTTCAACTTCAACTTCAACTTCAGCTTCTTTGGTCGTGATCAGCGTCGTGTTCGCAAAATATTTCTACGCATGCCCATTCCCCAAATTGGCCTTGAGGCAATGATTGGCTGCCGCCGCTGCCACAGTCGATGCTGCTGCCACTGCCACCGCTGATGTTGTTGTTGTTGCTGCTGTTGTTGTTGCTGTTGTTGGTGACGTTGCCGTCTTCAGACTGCAATCTGCAATTCAGCTTGGCCCCGTCTCGTTTCATTTTATTTAAGTCTCTCTCTACACATCTCTCTCCCTCTCTCTCTCTCTCTCTCTCTCTTATTTGTTCTCTCTCTCTCACTCTATGTCTCTCTCTCTTGGACTGTGTGCGAGGCGTTGATGGCGATGGCGCTGAAGCTGGCGCGCAATCGCAACGCAACAACGACCACAAAAATCGCAAACTCAACCAAATGTTGTAAGACATATTTCGTTGTTCCTCTTGTTGTTGTTGTTGTTGTTGTTGTTGTCCTCGCTGTTGTACTTTTACTATGTGTGTGTGTGTGTGTGTGCGGACCTCCCGCAGATAATTGCCCATCATCTCATCAAGTTCCGCCCAGCTATTTAAGTGCAGCAACAAAAAGCAATGAAACCCACAAAACAAGACACCAAAATGATGAACGCGACCACGCGAAGTAGAAGTAGCTGCCACACAGCCACAGCCACAGTAACTGCCACAGCCAACAACAACAACAACAACAACAACAACAACAACAACAACATCAGCCAACACTAACAACAACAACAACAACAACCGCAGACTCTGTCTGGGCCACAGCCATAAAGTGAGGTATGCTCCAAACTAGCGTAGTGAGTTTATTAAGTTCCAAAGATTCTTCTATGCACATCTTTCAAATCATTCGGATTGATATTATTCAAATGCTTTATTTTAGCAGGTAAAAAGTCTAATCTTTAAACGCTTTGTCGGCTGCTTACTATTTTAACTTTAATAAGGAAATATATTGATTTTCAATTATTGTTTTGTAATTTTTATTCATGTACAATATATGTTTATATAAAAAAATGTTAAATAAAATTCTTAATTTAGTCTTAGTTTTATTAAAGAAAAACTGTGAGTTTCGATTGAAAAACAAAGCCTGACGATCAATAAGATAAAAAGCTTAAGGCTAATAAGTTTTCTAAGCTAATATATTTTATGATTTAAATATATACAATTTTTTAATTTTAATATTATGTTTTTAAATTAATTGTTGTGTCGGCTGCTTTTAGCCTGACAATAAATAAACAAAAAAAATAAAAAATAAAATAAAATAAAAATAAGCAAGAATAAATTCAAAATTGTGTTCTGTTAGAAAGTACGATTAGTTTTGATAGTTTTTTTATGTGAGTCAATGTAGAATTTTAATGCTAAACAGTTTGAAAAATAAGCAGACTAAACGTAGGAATTATATCAATATTATGGTTTATCTGGTTTGATCCCTTTTCCTGTTCCTTTCTAGATATCCCTAACCTTACTTATTTCTATTACTTGTAATATCACAAATTTTTACTACTAATACTTTTAAATCTGATTGGGTTTTTCCCAATCCTTGCAATGAATGTTGGATCATTGCATAACTTTTAATATCCCCAGATTTTAAATTTCATTTTTTTATTTTCTTTTCTTTTTACAAACTTTTTATTTTTTCGGTTTGAATTTAAATATAACTTTAAATATTTAATTTAATTTTTATATTTATTAGCTTATACTTTAATTTTTGCTTGATTGGACAACTGCTCTTCGTGGACATTAAAATTAAAAATGAATAAATAAAATTAAAAAAAATAAATATACAAAAAGCTTTTCAGCCTAAAAGTTTCGAGTTGTAGCTTAGCTAAAAGCTCTCTTAAATCTGTTTAGCCAACATAATGAGATCTAAACAATGAACCTTTTATAATAATAGATTTTTGATGAAATTCTATAATTATTGTCAATGAAAAGCGCTGAAATGTGTAAAGAAAATTGGGTTCATTCCTTAAAATCCACAAAACAATATACAAAATATCTTTATTTAGTGTAATTATTTGGAGAACAGCTTAAGTGACCCTCGTTGGCGACGTAGCGCCACCAAGCAGACAGCTTTGAGCCAGCAAAAGAGCACCCAACAGGCCATCAATAGCACCACCGCCGACGACGACGACGACGACGCTGAAGATGACGCCGGCAACAACAGCAACAACAACAACAACAATAACGACGACGCTGGTCCAACGACGTTAATCGAGTCATATCGATTTTGGCGTGGTTCGTGTCTTGGACGTTTTACTTTGAGCGGTCAGGCAGCCAACCAGCAGATACCAGAGACTGAAGACCGAAGAGACCGGGGACTGTAGAGGGGAGACCGTAGAGGGGAGGCACTTACACAGATCTCATCAGCAAACTGGACGCGACGGCGTCATCGAGGGGTGGCCAGAGGGGGTGGAGGGTAGGAAGGCAGGGAGTAGGAAGTGGGAAGTGGGGAGTGGGGAGTGTAGGGAAGCAGGAGAGAACAAGGAAAGGGGTTGAGCTGTAGCTGGAGCCAAAGGAGATCATCTGCTTTGAGTGGCTTCTAACTAAATTGAATGCAATTGCAGATGGGCTAAAAAAAAATACTTATATAGAAAAAAAATTACGGGTACTCGTTGTGAGTTAATGAATGAGTGTTGACCAAATTGCATTCGACTGTGGCTCATTCACTTCTCCCTCTCTTTCTCTCTTTCTCCATGGTTTCCTCCACTTTTCCTTCTGCCCTTCTGCTGCTTTTCTGTAGCGTTCTTCTGGATTATCGGCATGCTTTCTCCTGATCTCCTCTTGCTCCGGGATAATTTTCTTCTGTTCTCCTCTTCATCTGTTTCTGCTGTACTTCTTTATCGTGTCTTTACACTCCCCCTGCATTCCTCCTACTATTCCACTTCTTTTCTCCTGCGTTCTTCCTGCTATGTCTTTCTGCTCTCTTTCCTCTATTCTCCTTCTCTCATCTGCCTCAGCTTTCTTTCTTATTTCTTCTTTTTTTTAGCTTTTCCTCCGTTTTTAGTTCTACTCTTTTTCAGCTTTTTTTTCTTTCTTTTCTTATAATTTTTTGATCTCCTGTCTTTTTCCGTTCCCTCTGTTCTTTTCTTGATTTTCATTTTTCTTTCTGTCCGTTTCCTGTTATTTTCTCCTCCTATCTGCAGCATTTCTCCTGCTTATTTGATTTATTTTCTTCTAGTTTTCTTTTGAATTCTTCATTCTGCACTTCTCCTATTTTTTCTACCCTTTATTTGCTCTTTTCACATTTTCTATATTTCCCTCTCTTTCTTGCTCTTTCACCTACTGCTCTTCTTCATTTTATCTTGTCCTTTCTCCATTTTTTACCTATTCTTTCTTTCGTTTTCTTCCTTGTTTTTTCTTTCCTTCTCCTGTACAGTTCCATTCCTTGTCCTTCTGCACTCCTTGATTACTCCCTTCTCTTCTTCTGTTATTTTCGTCTCCTTTTTTCTACTTTCCTACTTTCTTTCCTCTTCGCCTTTTCTTCCTCTCCTCTTATTTCTTCTACTTTTGTTGTTTCTTCCTTCTTCTTTTTTCCATCTCTCCGTCTGACCTCTTTTTTTTTCTTTTCCTCTCCTGCTTCTGCTATCCTCACATTTTCTTCTCTATCTCTCTTTTTCTCTTTCTTCCTCTCTCTCTGTGTATCTCTTTCCATCTCTCCTCTTCCTAGCTTTTCCCCAACTAATGTCTCAATCGACGCTGTCTTTCTCCTCCTTCTCCTCCTTCTCCTACTCTTTCTTTCCCCATTCGGCTAATATCTCAATTGGCGGTTGGTTCATTGCACTACATACTATAGGCCACCCACAATGGCCAACAGGACGGGACGGGTCAACTGGTCAACTGGTCAACCAACCAACCAACCGCTGTCAGCAGCTGCTCCACTTTTCAGCTGTTGCTTTTGCAGTTGCAATTGTTGCTGTTGCTGTTGCTGTTGGTGGCAAACAAGCCAAAGGCTTTGCTACACCAAAAAAAAAAAAAAAGAAAAAAAAAGAAGAATAAGAAGAAGCAGCAAGGCAACTTCTAATTGAATGTAAACATGTGACGAGGCTCCAATGCTTGAGGCTGCAACAACTTCTCTCCCTCTCTCTGCCACTCTTTAACAATCCCCCTCCAGCTGCAGCTCCTTTAACTACACCCCCACATTCCCCTTCCCCCACCTCTCTCTCCACCTCTCTCTCTGTTTGTGGCATTGTCATGCTGCAGCCAAGTGGGCGTTGCTTTATCATTCTTCTTCTTGTTGCCTTCTGTTTTTGGACCAAACAACAACGCCTGTCAAACTTTTCAGCCAAGTCATGCTTGTTTGTCATTGTTGTTGCTGTTGTTGTTGCTGTTGTTGCTGTTGTTGTCATTGCCTAATGGGCACACTTGCTGCAGCATCTTCAACCACTTTTGGGCCGTGCCTCGAAGCAGCACTTGACCTGGTTCTCGTCACTCGTCACTCGGCACTCGACACTCGACACTCGGCTTTTGGCTCAATCCCAATCTCCGTCTATGACTCTGCCGCTTAGCCAGGCCATAAGCCTAGCCAGCTAATTGCAATTGCTGCTGTTGCTGTTGTGGCTGCCGTTGCTGTTGTTGCTGCAACCTGCATAGTTTGAGCTGCATATGTGACACCCACAAAAGTGATTCAAGTCTAAAGACAATTGAGAATTACAGATTTTCTTATTAAATTGGTCAATTCAATCATTTTTGTTTGTGTTTTTAGCTTTCTAGTAAAAAAAACATTCAATTCAACTTTCAGTCCAAAAAAAGAAACAGTTTTAGCAGCACTTAAATACCCTGCAGGTAACAACTGCAAAAGGGGCGTGTCAGAGTGAATTTTTACTATTCAGTGCCAATAAAACTTGTTGAAAGTTACTTCAATTGTTTCAAATTTTACTTTATATGTTTTTATATATTTTGGGTCTGAAAATCTTTAAAATTTTGAAGAAACTTCGATAAAATTGATATTATTTTATGCCACACATTTGTATTATTTTCGGAATTCTTTTTTAAGCCTATAAACTAATTTATTTTTGACGGTCAATGTTCGTATTGAAAGTGGCTTTAAATTCGCTAAGAATGAAACGCAACTACTTTTTTACCAGTCAAATAAAAAAAAAAGGAGGGAAATAAACTAATTTAATATGAAGACCTGTAACTTTTAAGAGAATCTCCCGATAGTGACATTCTTTTTATTTTTCAACAGTTTAGAAATCAATTTCAATTAATACTATCCTGATTATATTTACAGAGTAGATAGTGCACATAGTGAAGCTCTTAAATTGAATGTCTGTAGTATCTTTAATAATATTACAAATATGTGTTGTCATAACAGGAAAAAAGTGTAATTTTAAAATGAGCTAATAAAATAAAAATGGCTTTATTACATACTATAAATGCTATTTATAATAAAGTTCGTTTGTAAATCCTTTTTAGACTTTTCGATTCTAGGCTAAGAGATGGATGAAGAAATAGATAATTAAAAACATATAGCTTACTAAATAGACTACAAGATTGATACCAAGTTATAATAAAATATATATTTTAGCTAACTGAATATAGGAACAGTTCAAAAATATTGATAATAATAGATGTGTGTTTTGGTGACCCTTCTACTTTGATTAAAGTCAAGCCAACCAAAACTCTACTTTAATATTGAACTAAGGTCTATTTTTTTGAGGTTCTCAGTTAATTAAAATTTGTTAAGCCAAGCAACGCATAAAATATTTCTCAGTTATAAATTAACTGAAGAAACGGGTCTAAATGAACAGCAATAGATAAATAAACTAATTAAATGCAGTTGCTTCAAACTAGCTCTTACAGCTAACAACTTCAGTTTGGAGTTAAGCTATTTTCCTCCTTCCCTCAGTGGCTGCAGTTTGACAGTTTTGAAAGCAGTTGCCACCCACAAACACACACACACACACACACACACACCTACCTGTTTCGCTTCAAGCACTCACTCGACCCATATTGTGAGCTTTGCGGAGAGGGTGTCCTGGAGGACGCGGAACACGCAGTCTTCCATTGCCCGCTGTTTGAGCGGGAGCGAGAGTTTGCGGCAGGAGAAAATGCCCGACTAACACCAGACAACATTGTTGCCACGATGTTGTCGTCAGCATCTGGATGGGCGGCCATATCGAACATGGCATCAATCATTATGAAGGAGCTGCGTCGACGAGAAAGGAGCCGACGAGAAGCAAATCAACTGAGCGACTAGCATGCTAGCCAACATCCGTCCCCGCGAAGTGGTGCTGACCGGTAGTCCCGCGGTACGGATCAACCCCCCCCCCCCCCCATCCTTTTGTTACATCATTTAATATATGTTATTTAGGTTTTATTGCTTTAATATTGTATATTCCCAATAAAAAAAAAAAAAAAAAAAAAAAAAACACACACACACACACACATGAGACACACAAACACGCATGCTGGGCTAATAAAACATAATAATAATCGCAAGTACAAAAAAAATAAAATATGAGAGTAAAAAAAGCAGAATATAATAAATTGCCAAAATGAAAAGAGGAACAGGAAAAATGCCGCCAGTTGGAGACCACCGAATAGGTTTTTTGTAGCTGCTTGATTTACGGCAAGTGTGTGTGCGAGAATGTGTGTGTGTGTGTGTGTGTGTGTGTGTGTGTGTGTGTGTGTGTAGGCTTAAGGTATGAAGGCTGACGCCAATTGGCCTGCGCGAAAAAAGAAAAGAATCCCGAAAGCAAAAGCTGAAAGCTGAAAAGCAAGAGACACAAGCATTTTGTTCCTTCTCGTTGTTGTTGTTGTTGTTGTTGTTGTTTGTGTTATAGACATTGCCGACGCCGCCGCCTGGTGGCGCCTCAAGTAGCCGCCGCTGCCCCATGCGGACACGGATAGCAACAGCTAGAGTGAGACAGAGAGAGATAGAGAGAGAGGGAAAGACAGAGAGCGAGCACGGGCGCATAACTTGAAGACTCTGGACACAAGGCGGCTTTGTGGCGGCTTCTGATCAAACGACAAGCGGCAACAGCGGCGGCGGCTGCCCCAAAACAACAACAACAACAATGCATTGAAACAAAAGCGCGTTGGCAGCCAACAACAACAACAGCAACAGCAACAGCAACAGCAACAACAACAGTAAGTTGTCTAAAGCAAACATATACACAGTGAGGGAGGCCGAGGAGGCAATCCTTAAGTCGTGTTCTTTTCATGTCCTTTTTGCATTTAAGTGTGCACTCGTTCGATTTTTTCGGATTGGATCGTCTTTATTTTTGTGAGACAACAAAACAGCCACAACCCATTGCCAATGTGCATGGACCAGTGTCCAAGCACAGCAACAACAACAACAACAACAAAGACGTCGTCGTCGTCGTCGTCGTCGTCGTCAAGTTATTCAAGTGGCGCCAGTCAAACATTTTTTTTTTAAGAAATAAAAATAAAAATAAATAAAAAATAAAGAAGGCAAAAAGAAGTTGCAGCAACAACAACAGCAACAACAAGAGCAACAATCTTTCTGGCAAGTGCAGTTGCAACTGTAATTTGAACAGTGCCTCCCAAACTGTCAACTGGGCACAAGAAAAAATCGTGGAAACTGTCCAAGTTAAAATTTTAAAGGAAAAATTTATAAATATTTACTAATAAATAAACACTTAATAGAGAAAGAATATGCGACAAATTTTATAATTAGTATTTTAATTAAACAAAGGTAATGAAATAGTTAAAGCAAAAGCGAATTTCGTAGAATTTTAAAAGAACTTTAACATTAAGGAGAGGCACAAAATTATACATTTTTTGTTTACATATTAATCTATTTACATATTTTTAACTTTCCGCGAAATGCGAATATAAGTTTTATATATTTTTTAAATTAATAAAACGAACAACAGACATGCTTGAAATTAATTTAATATAGATTTGGCTTCGGGGATCAATTCTAAAGTTCTAATACAATTAAATAGGATACCCTCTACTAGTAAGCTAGGGTATTTATGTGACAAGAATATGCTAGCTTTGTTCAGTAGAAATAATAATATCGCTAGCCATAATGTCAAGCAACCTAAGTCAGAATAACACTTTAATCAATTGGTATTAGGAATTTTAAAAGCGCGTAGCAATTTAAAGTTAAATTATTAAATCTTAATAAATGTTTTTAATCATCATCAATGTTTTAGTTAGAGCAGCACGCAAGGTTTTTATCCTTTTATCATGATTGAATTTTTGGTGACTTATGCAATAATTTATAAGTCATCATGTACTTGTTGCATTAGGAAGAGTTACATATTAAATAAATGTAAATTTATAAGTCGTTATAATGGCCTTTACACATAACATAATTATCCAAGCGTTAATTAAAAATAAAAAAAATGTGTGCAATGAAAATCTCAGGTGCCTTTTATTCAAATTAAAAGTTTCCAAAGTTTTAGTTAAATATAGTTTAGTTAAATACAAGTACCTTGAAAAGGATAAAAAATTCTAGAAATGTTAATTTAGAAAAGTAGTTTTGAAATCAGGGATTAAAACCGAAACGAATATCGATTTCAGTTACGGTTTCGGTTATGTTCGCATTTAGGTTTTCGGTTATCGGTTACGCAAAATCTAAGAATAAAGGTTTCGAAACGGTGAACCGGTTTTTGTATGTTTCGGTTTTGAAATACCGGTATGGTTTCGGTACACAAAAAAAAATTTCTTTAAATAAATATAATTATATTTATAATATACATATGTAATAAAAATAAAATAGGCAAAAATAGAAAAGAAAATCAAAAATAAAATATAAAACTAATCACAAAATATCAGAGATCGCAAACAAGACTTATGAGTCGGAAAAAATCGAAACAGCTCAAAATATTTCGTTACAAATTATTTTTAACTTGTTTTTTAAGTTTTAATAATAAAAATTTAAAATAAAACATGCTTTTAAAATTGTATTTAAAAGTTACACCATAACTCTTATTTGCAATTTTTAAAATAACAATCAGAAATACAAATTATTTTGAATTTTTATAATACATATATTATTTATTAAAACCGAAATTAGTCCTTATAAATGAAACGGTTACTAAACGGTTATTTCGGTTTACAGAGTTTCGGTATTAAGGTTTCGGGCAAATGAAAATATTTTTTTACGGTTACGGTTTCAGTTACGGTATTAAATTTCAATCGGTTTTTACCGGTTAAAGGTTACGGTTTCGGTTAGGGTTTTAATCCCTGTTTGAAATGAATCAAATTTGGCATATGGCATACTTACCAAATACTCAAACTGTGAAATAGGCTCAGATATGTATCTGAAGAAATGACAAGGTATTGTGATTCATAAAATGAATATATATTTTTGTTTGATCGTTATATTATGACATTTGTAGTACTGAAACTGTAACATGAACAGTGACTTTCAAACCGTGCGCTAATTTGTCAACTGAAGGGGGAATAAAAGAAAACATTCAGGGGCAGGGGTAACTCAAGGGCTGGGTGAAAATGGGAAAATGTGAAAAGTGAAAAGTCAGCGACAGACGTTTGGGCAGATTTGCTGACAATTTGATGTCAAAAAGCCAAAATACTAAAAGTTTCTGCGCTATCATTGCAATTGTATCTGTCGCTGTGGCATTGAGTGTGTGTGGTGTGTGTGTGTGTGGTGAGTGTGTGTATGTGGTGTGTGTGTGTGTGTGTGTCTGCATCGGATGTATCAATTCGCAAGTTGCGCTTCCTTCCGATCACGTGGCGCAACGCCAACTGCAGCCGTTGCTTCCGCTCAGCCGATAGCTTCCGTCCGTCCGTCCGTCCGTTCGCCAGCTACCCAAGCCACCCAAAAACCACCCGACGTGCAACCGTCCAACAACAACAGCAGCAACAACAACAGCAACAGCAACAACGATGAGAGCAATGACAACAGCAAATAAAAATCAGTCCAAAAACACTTCAATTGTATGCCATGGACAGTAGTGGCATCCTCCCGATTTATTCCTTACCCATCCCACCCCCCGTTTCTGATTTCTCCCTCTGCCACCCCCTTCTTCCTCCTTTCTCCTGCTCCCGGACTGCGTGACAATTACTCATGAATACATTTTGCGCCTGGGCCGCCGTTTGCGTTTTATTTATGGTTTTATTTGTGGCAAACACAAAGGGACAACTGCGTCAGGATAAGCACACACACACACAGACACTTATTCACACACTCACATGCACTCAACACTTTGTACGCATTCGGTTTGTATCTCAGTGTAACTCCAGTGTATCTCAATGTCTCACAGTGTATCTCAACAGTCGCGCCATAACCATAAAGTCAATTTATTTATTAAGTTTTTATCGCAAACGTCTCGAATGTGAATGTGAATGGCAATGTGAATGCGTTGCGACAATCAAACGAATAACATTCGCCAAAATGAATAATACTCAGAGTTTGTATTTTGGGTTTAGGGGCAATTGCCAGACACAGACAGACAGACAGACAGACAGACTATGTATTATATTAGATACGATCGAATCAGTTTTTGGTGTGGCAACTACTTTGTGCCACACACACACCCACACACACACACACACATGTACACTGGCTGGGGCAAAGTGCTTGTTCCTCTGTGCATATGCAAATGTCGGCAAAAATGTTGTTGAACCAAACCAACTTAAACTTATGAACTTAATTGTAATCACAAATTTGCTGAGGAATCCCATGCAATTTGCTTTGACATTCAAACGAAATTTGATTTTTGAATATTCATATTCGAGTCGAAAATATATATTTTAAGTTTATATTTGTCATAAAGTTGCAAGTACTTCAGATACATTCTTCTTAATCCCTCAATCGCAATGAACTTAAAATTCACACAAATTTATTTTTAAACTTCATTTTTTAGAGCTACAGATCTGTTTGAAAATATTATAATATTTTGAATACATCAGTCAAATGAATTATTGAGGCAATTAAACAAACTCCATTTAACAAATCAATATTTCTTCTGTCATACAAAAAATTTAAAGAGTATTTTTGGGGGCACATGGAAAATCATATTTTTAAGTGTATCGATTTTATGTCTTAAGAAAAATTATTTTTAAGGAAAATTATCAGAGCTTTTCAATTTTATTTCAAGCAGTAGTTAGTTGTAGAAATATAGGTTGAATTTTACCTAATACTGGCTTATGTAGTGAAAATGCTGTTATATTATATTTATAATTGGAATTATTCGTTGCAGGGATTAAAACCCTTACCGAAACCGTAACCTTTAACCGGTAAAAACCGATTCAAATTTAAAACCGTAACTGAAACCGTACCCGAAAAAAAAAATTTTCATTTGACCGAAACCTTTAAATCGAAACTCTGTAAACCGATATAGCCGTTTAGTAACCGTTTCATTTATAAGGGTTAATTTCGGTTTTTCATACATCCAAAAATAAATTTTTACTTCCAAATTTTTATGATAAAAATTGAAACAAAAATTTGTTTTTAATTGTTGTTTTAAAAATTGCAAATAAGAGTTATATTATAACTATTAAAAACAACTTTAGAAGCATGTTTTAATTTTATTTTTTATTGTACAAATTTAAAAAAAAGTTCAAAATAATTTATATCGAACATTTTTGAACTGTTTCTATTTTTCCGACTCATAAGTCTTGTTTGCTATCTCTGATAATTTGTTATTAGTTTTATATTTTATTTTTGATTTTCTTTAATTTTTTTATTTTGATTTATATGTAAAATAAATGTGTGAATGAAACATTAAGAAAGTAATTCCTTTATAATTATTATTATTATATTATTAAAATAATTATATTCTTGCAAAATAAAAATTTTTATCTGAACCGAAACTATACCGGTATTTCAAAACCGAAACATACAAAAACCGGTTCATCGTTACGAAACCTTTATTCAAAGATTTTGCGTAACCGATAAACAAAAACCTAAATGCGAACATAACCGAAACCGTTTTAATCCCTGATACGTAGTAATAGTTGTGAAAGTATTATTGGGAGTAGTAATAGACTGAAAAAAAGTAGTTACATTAATAGTTGTAATAATAGTAGTAGCAGCCCTAGTAAAAGTAGCATAAGTAGTAGAATTCTTGGTAGAAATATTAGTGGAATATTATGGAATTATATGTACTATTTAATGTAATAGTAGTAAAAGATTGTGTGACAAAATAGTTGAATTGGAAGTAGCAATAGTAGTAATAACAGTAAAAAAACAAGTAGCAGCTGAAACACTAGCAGGAAAGTATTTAGAAATATTGGTAGAATTATTAGTAGAATTGGATGTAGTAGTAGCTGAGGTTGTAGAAATGTTGGTAGAAATTATTGTAGTGGGTTAAGTAGAAGAATTGACGATCGAAATATTAGTGAAATATTATGGAAATGTATTTAGTATTAGAAGTAAAAGTATCAGAGACTGCAATTAATGATTATTTGTATTTCTTGTAATCAAAAAATCATTCACTTATTATTACAATTAAGACACCGAGAAAAATAACAATATTAATTTGTATTGCTCATTTATGCATTTTCACCATTATTATAATTTATTTAAGTTTTTTGGATTTGCTCACAAAATAATAATTTATTTTAAGTTATACTTTACTTCTCAATCAATAATGATTATTTTTGAGCAACAAATTAAACTAAAGGAATAATCATTATTTCATGAGTTTTATTTTTTGCTCAAAATAATACTCAAGTTATGATTTCGACAAGGCTTAATTTGATGCTTTCGACAAGAATTTTCTTATTAAATGGATTATTATTATGGTTTTGTCTTGGCTTATTGACTAGGCAAATGTATCTTTGCCTTTATTTCCTAAGAAAAAGTAAAAACTACAACTTGAGTTTTACTTAGAACATTTCATTTAGTTTTTTTTTTCTCAAAAATAATCATTATTGGCTGAGAGTAAAGTATAACTTAAAATTAATCATTATTTTTTTAACAAATCTATAAAACTTTAAATTAATCATTATTTCCAAATCTTTTTAGTAACGTTTAAAATGATTACAGTCCCTGAAAAGTATGAGTGGAATTAACAGTAGAGCTAGAAATAGTAGAAGCAGTAATAGTAGCAGTAATAATAGTAAAAATAGTAGCAGAAATAGTAGTAGAAATAGTTGTGCTGCTGCTGCTGCTGCAGTGCATCATTAAAGCAGCGTTCGTCACCCAAAAAGTCAAAAAAAACCCATCCAAAAATTGAAGCAACCATTTGGGCTGCCTGTTTAATGACACGGAAATCAAATGTCGACGCTGTTGGCGTTGTCGTTCTCGTTGTTGTTGTTGTTGTTGCTCGCGTTGCTTGCCACCGTCAATTGCAACGCTTTTCCGCCACTTTGGTCAGTCGCCCACACACACACACACACACACACACACACACACACACACACACATAAACACAAACACTTCCACTTCAGTTGTGCCTTCCCTTCCCCCTTTTCCCTTTCTCTTTAACAGCCCTGAACAGACATTTGCTTTAATTAACGAAAATTAAGCGCAGTGGCAGCTCGCAACAACAACAACAACAACATCAGCAACAGCAACAGCAACAACATCAGCAACGTCTGCGTTGACGTCGACGTCGACGCCTACGCACAGTGCGTAGTCGGTTAGCCCGCGGTGGAGTCGAATTGCGGGGTGCGGGGTATCAACGAGTTGAGCACAGCAGCTGCTGTTGTTTGCTGTTGTTGCTGTTGTTGTTGTTGCTCGAGTTGCATGTGCCGAGCATTTGTTTAGTATGTAAATTAACTTAAATAGCCTAGAAATTAATTAGCAGCGATTGAGATCGCTTGATAATGACAACAAGCAGCAACGAGCAACAACAACAACAACAACAGCAACGAGCAACAACAATTTAAAGAAGCAGCAGACAAACGACCACCAACTGTTCCGCTCTTTTAACCCTTTTATTTTGTATTATTTCACTATACATATATATATTTATATATTTTTTTTTGGCGCTCAATTTCATCGACTGCGTTCGCTGCTGACGTCGCTGTCGCAGTCGCTACTGGCGTCGCAGTTGCAGTTGCTGTTGCTGTTGCTGTCGGCGACAGTAATAATGATGCGTTTATCCAAAACGAGCATCAGATAAGCGTCTCGGTCGCAGCCGATCGACAAGTTTGATAAGACGCCGCTGCGCAGTCGCTGGGCGCTCCGCTCAGTGATAAGAGACACCGAGGGGCACTGTCTCTGTCTCTGTCTCTGTCTCTGTCTCTGTCTCTGTCTCTGTCTCTGTCTGACCCGTTGGGGGCAGGTTCAGGCTTTGTGGCACATTAACGAAAGAAAAAGAAAGGGGAGCGGCGTGTGTGCACATCATTCAAATGCCAATTAAAGGCGCCGGCGTACACAAAACCTGAGAACCTTTCTGAAGACTGAAGACTGCAAGCTGAAGACTAAAGACTGAAGACCAAAAACCGAAACCGAAACCAAAACGAAACGGAACGACAACCCCGACAATCCCTTGATCCTCCGATCCACCGATGCTCCGATCCCAATCCCGACACAGACGCGACCGAGAGCAATCAGCTGTCATTTGGAGGCAAACAAAGTGGACATGACTATGCCTTGCATTTCATTTGGCCCAAAACAAAACATACCAGCAACAACAACAACAACAACTAAATAAGGGTTTGAGCCAACCATCAAATTGTAATGCGCTGCACTCAACTCATTCACGCATTCATTCTCCATTCATTTCATCATTCACTCACTCACTCACTCACTCAGTCGTTGGCTGCATTTTGCGCCTTAATTATGACAGCAATATCATTTAGTTAGATTAACATCAGCTTAATTAAATGTTATTAGTCTTATCTGCTTGTAATATATGATATTATCGCTTTTTCAGTTTCTTACCTCAATTTTTCAACAGGTATAACCCTAAAACCTTATTAAAAAGTCATATACAAAGTTTTATCATAATTTCCATCGGAGTTTTAAAGAGTCAGTTTTCAAATTGTAAATCGAACTAAAATACAACCAACTGTTCATACTCAAAATTTTCACATAATATCTTAAGTAGTTTTTCAGCATTATTAATAGTTTTACTTTTTACTTACCTACTTTTCACAGGGGAACCTGCTTAAAACATAGTAATCTATCCACATAGCAAGTTTCATAGTGTTATCTCAAAAGTGTTATCAAAGAAAGAGTTGGGAAATATAAGAAAAATGATTGCTTTATCTCAGCATCTCGCCTTGAATGAGAAATGTGCCAAAAAATTCTTAAACCCATTTTATGCCTCGATAAAAAAAATTAGTGTTTTTATTAAAAGTTAATTAAATTAAAAATTAAATTTTTTTGAAATATGGGATGAACAGAATGAACATTTTCTTGATTTTCTAATTTTCTTAATTTTCCATTTGGAATTGAATACAACGGTTCACATAAAAAAATCGATCTGAAAACTAAAAATTTTGCTGTTCGACTAGTCGATAGCTGATTTTAAAGATAGTTTGTAATAGGGTATATAATATATGAATTACTTATTGATGTGTTGATATAGAAATGTTACTATCTTCAGATCTAGCAATTATATTCAAAATGTGATCATAATAGGTCAAGGACTACCCGAGTTATCATGGGCTAGTTGATGGGCAGGATGAAAGTATTTTTGGAGGAAAACACACCTGCTAGCTAAATTTAATAAACCCACTGAAATGGTAGCGCATGAGTTCAGTTCGCACAGCTTAATCCCCGCTTAGGAGGAACAAGCAAATGAGATTAAAGAATAAAAACAACACATACGAGAAGAAAAGAACAGAAACCAGACCAGAGCAGACTCGAGATCGATTCAGTGACTGTTGGACTGTCCCACTGTCCGACTGTCGGACTGTTTGGCATTGTGTGAGCCCAACTCAAAAGCGGCGCTTGAATTCGCAACGGCAGCGGCGCCGCGTGTCCCTGGACCTGGAAATGGACTCGGGTCTGTCCCTGGGTCTGTGCCTGGTCCTCGTCCTGGACCAGCCGACCGAATGCCCATTCATCGATCAAGTTGCAAGCGCCACGACGAGAAACGTGAGGCAACAACGGCAACAACTGCGGCAACAACAACAACAAGAACAACAACAACAACCACAATAATCGCCTGTCGCAAATCTGCGTTGCTCGGTGGCTAAATTTGAATACATTCGTATTCGCATTCGCATTTGTATGGGTATTCATACACAGAGAAAAAAAGGGGAAATTCTTCCGGTACAACATTGTCAAAAGTTCGGAAATCTCGAACTCTTTTATTACAAAATTCATGATTTAGTTACTGCTTTTATTGTCGCGCTTAAAAAATATCCAAATCACCGCATTATTTCATTAAAATATTCAATTCGCCTATTTTAACGCTGAGTCTGTTACATTTTTTCCACTTATCGACGCATTTTCTGAAAAATATGCGAAACTGAAATTTCGATGGCAAATTGTTGAGAAAAAATTAATTTCTCACAATTCTGTAAGAAGCTTAAACTAAATACATACGTTATTGCTTCGCTGAAAATTAAAAATTATAAAAACAAACAATTTCTATAAAATTTCGTTTTTTTTTCTTATTCTGTAAAATTTTGTCCTTTTATGCTACTGTAAAATTATTTTTTTTAATATTTTTTTATTTTACATTTATAAGCTGACTAAAATTAAGAATATTAACTTTAAATTTTCGCAAGATCAATTTTTTTGTGTGCATGAATATTCGTATTTGTATTCGTTTACCTTTCGTTGGTTGCCCTTCGCTTCCCGCTTCCCTCGGCTTGTCAAGCGGCTTGTCAGTGTCGCCAAAAAAGCAGAACGTCGTCTTCATCGTCGATTCGTTGGTTCGTTGGAAGGTGGAAAGAGGAAAGTGGAAAGGGGTATTTGCCCCTTCTGCTTTTGCTTCTGCCTTTGCTTCAGCTCCAACTGCTTCTTGTCCTCGTTCTCCATATCCATCTCATTCGCATTGTCTCTGGATCTGGATCTCGGAAAAGGATCTGGCGTGCCGGGATTTTGTCTTTGATCGACGACTGTTTAACATCAGAGGCAACTCAGCAAACTGCCAACTGACTGCTGACTGTTGACTGTTGACTGTTGCAAGTTGCCAGTTGCCCTGCTCTTTTGGCCGTGTTAACGTTTTGGCTCACATTTGTTTTGGCCTGCGACCCGCAATTGATTCGCAATTCCATGGCGCATTGATTTTGATCAGCCACGACAGGCGCACCTTAGTTGCCCCTTCATCCTGATCCCCCCCCCCCCCTCTGCCACTTCCCTTCTCTACCAATTTACCCCTGGCTGCAAACTTCTCTGTCTGTTCTTTTTTTTTTTGGCCAAATGCGACCAAATCAGCGCCAGACGCAAATTTTATTGACAGCATCAGTTGGCAGTGAACGGTTCTGGGCTCGAATCATTTGGCACTCGTGTGAATGCGAGCTGCGCTTTCATTTTGAATGCACTTACACACTCACATAACATGCGGCACTGAGGCGGAAGTAAAGAGTCAATGGAGTCCAATTCATTTGGTCTAGGAATTAAATTTGAAATATTTGATATGCTATATTATTTATATGCATTTCATGAGTGCATTCATTAAACAAACTTCTAAATGTTTTTATTACTTTTTGACAATTCATACTATTCATTGGTGAACACACTTGGAGAATGTTAAGTTGAAGTTATGAGTGTATTCACTTGTGTAAAACTATTTTTTGTGCTTTTCTGTCAAAGTTTTTTAGTGGTTTTTCAACACCTAAAAAAAGTTATTCATTAACTTTTTAAGAAAAAAGATGTTGGAATCTGCGTATTTTTAAGGAATATGGTTGGGACAAGTGCTTTAACCATTCTTATACAAAATATTAAATGCGCATACAATATTGGCTTAATTAATTATTATTGCAACATATTATCTAATATTTTAAATCTGGCCTTTTGCTGTGTTCATTCCCATTACATTAAGCATTTTGTGCCAAACTTTTTTGATTTTTTTAATAAATATAAAAAGAAATTTCGACTTTGATTTTGCCTTAAAATTTCATCAAAGCATTCACCAGAAGCTGATCAACAATTTTTGGATTTGTGATTACTGATTGATTAGTTCTGTTAAGATTAATGATTAAAATTTTTTCCTCGAAATTTGTTTCTCAATCTAAAACACCAAGCAATAGTTATTCATATGTACTTGTGAATATATTCACAAGATTTATAAATTTAAAAAAAAAAAAAATTTAAATAAATTCTCCATTAATACCGAACAATAGAATTATAAATAGCAGTTATAATAATAATAAAAATTGATTTTTCATTTAACCCAAGCTATTTTCTTTAAACTTTAAACTTAAATGTAATCTTAAACTTAAGTATGACTAGCTCCTTAACTTATAAGCAGGGACTGCAAATAAGAGTTATGAGAAACTGGATAAACTTTTATTTTAAATTTTTATTTAAAAATTATAGAATAAAAGTTATTTTTAAATTTGTATAAAAAGAATTGAAAATAAAAATTATTTTTCAATTTTTGTTGTTGTTTTTCAACTTTTATTATTGAAGTTGAAAATAAGAATTATTCTTCAATTAGTATTATAATAGTTGAAAAATAAAAATTTAATGCAAATGTCTTTTGAACCGCAAGGTGTATTGCATTCACAAGGGGGTGGTGAGGGGTGGATGGTAGCGCTGGAAAACTATCGACGATACTATCGATATATCGATAGTGGACCTGGTTTTTTCCACTATCGATATATCGATGGCAAAAACTTCCACTATCAATGGTATTTAAAAAAAATTTACTTCTTTTGCACACCACTTGGCAGCTAAATTTTTGGTAGAATTTTTCATTCATTTTAACGCAATTAAATTGATATTGGTGTTGGTGGCATGGATAAATTTTTAATTCATTCCAAAGACAAGGGTAAATTTAGTATCTCATTGTAAGAAACGTGTAATTTACAAACTATCCTATATACATATGTTTATGTAGATGCCGAAAAAATTTGCGCAAGCAGCTCGGATGAGGAAAAGGAATCCAAGAAGCTATACGCTATATTTTTTTTCCAAAAACTGGATCTAAGCCAAACTGAATTTATTAAATTACATGAATTGATCTCTAATTTGAATTTATAAGTTTTAACGTTAATGTTGCATAATATTTTATACATGAAAAAATTTGAATTAGGAGGTCCTTTTGGTAGAAAATATTTTTCAACGATACTATCGATAGTATCGATGTTACTCTCTCAAAATATCGAAAATATCGAATGGCGCCAATATCGATAGTTTGCCAGCTCTAGTGGATGGATCACGTCGCTCCGACTCTTTTCGGCTATGACTTTGTACATATATACATATGTACATACATGTCACTGTTGGAAATACGCCTTCCAATTTAAAAAACATTTACAGTCAATTTTTATTTTCCAATGTTTATATTAAAAATTGAAGAATAATTCTTATTTTCAACTTTAATAATAAAAGTTGAAAAATAATTTTTATTTTCAATTTTTATAGAAAAACTTAAAAAATAACTTTTATTTTCAATTGCTAGAATAAAAATTGAAAATCTGAGTTTTATTATAATTTTTAAATAAAAATTGAAATTTAATTAATATTTTATATTTTTTTTATTTAAATCGAAAAATAAGAGTTATCATTTAATTTTGTTGATAAAAATCAACAAATAACTTTTATTTAATAATTTATGTTTTAAAAATTATAATCGTTACGGTCCCTGCTTATCAGTAGTTAAATAAATAAATATAAAAATTCAAGCTGTATTCACTTCAAAATAATCGCACATAAATCGTTAAATTTTAATAAAATTTAAATGTTCTTAAAGTGTGGATTTGTATGAATAATGAGTGTATTCACTTCTTGAAATTATACGATTTACTGCTCAATTGATTTCTTTTATGTATTCATTTGTCCGAAGTATTAGCTAAAGCTATGCGCTTTTAACTCGACGGCAAACTGGCGCCCTAATTTTTATTATATATTTTTTCCCCCTTGAACGAGGGTCCATCGAGGGGTTTGGTGGGGACATCAGCTCGAAGTTGTTGGGGACAAGATGGGAATAAAAGAGAAATGAAATTTGCCAGACCATTTGCACTTGCAAATTGCACGTGGCATCACTACAAAGCGCCCCACGCTAATTGCGGCAATTAAGTGCACAAAAATCTAACGACAACAATTTGCGGCATTCGCTGAGTCAGCCTAAACTCTTTGGACTCTTCGGTCTCTGACTGATGACTGATGATGGCCCAAAAAGCCGAGTCGAATACATACATACATATGTATGCTACCTGCTGCCTGTCTTTTGTTGTGCGGAATTCGGCGTTAAATGCTCTGCGCCCAGTTGCCAATTCGCCTTTTGAAGTTTAATAGCGTCCAAATGACATGCAACAGGCCGCAGCAACAAATTGACAACCGACCATAGCAAATATCTCAACTAAATACCAACAACAACATTAGCAATAACAACAACATTCTGACGCATTCTGACAATATGTCAAAGCCAGGGAAACAGTTGTCAGTTTGCCATTTGAACGAACTCGAAATGCTCTTGATATATTTTTACTTAATCTAAATGTTCAGTAAAAACTGCTTTTTAATATAAAAGACAGGAAATTCCTTAAGATATTTAGTGTATGAGGAATTGAAATATTTCAGTAGGAACTGAAAATAAAATAAACAGAATGATAGAGTGGGAGTTGACAGAGCTATAACTCATTACAAACTATAGACATAAATGCAAATCGGTTAAGAAATTTGAATATGAAGTAAATGTTTAAAGAAGTGTCAATAATTACGGACAGAGTGATAGAGAAGATAGAGAAGCGAAAATAGATAGAAAGCTTAAGGAACGTTTAAGGCCCGGAAAGGGAATTGGTAGATAAATAAAGAAATATTGAGGAAAGCGAAGAGAGAGAAAAAGCAATCAAGTGGATTAGTGAGAAAAGCGCGCCAATTAATTTTAAATTTTTTTTAGCTCAACAAAATCAATTATTATACAATTAAATTATGTAAATTAAATAAGAAAAAAATTAAAAACTTATTGTTCTGCAATGAGAAACTTTAAAAAAGTTGCTGAACAAACCCTTGGGCAATTTAATCTGAGAAGGTGTCAACCCTTAGCAGCCTAGTTCGAAAAGGTTGGTGAAATTGCTAAAAAAAATTATCTCGAAGTTCTGAGGCACTTAGGAAATTTCCGTGCGGAAATGCTTTTCGTGAAATTCTATTTCGCTAGCGATTTCAATGGCACCCTTGAATATCTCACAAAGAAGAATTGAGCAAATCGCATACTTTTCAGAGACAGAGACTGTGATAGATGCAAAGTACTCGTATGCACAGTACGACAAATTGTCATAACTTGGCCAATATACCCAACTGATAGCGTGTTATGTTTTTGTTTTCCTCACATTTGTTTTTGTGTATTATGTATATTGTTTTTTGTTTTTTCTTTCTTTGGCAAGCGTATGAACACATTGATAGACGCCACTTGATGTCACAGACGGGTCCAGAGCATCAGATTCAGATGCCGATTCAGTTGCAGCGGCAGCTCCTGTCGCCAACAGACAGAGAGAGAGAGAGAGGGGAAGAGAAAGGGAGAGAGAGAGAGCTCCTCCTACGCTCCTTAGTTTTGCCGCTTATCTCTGTGTGAGGCAGTGGCAGGAAATTTGCGCTGCTTTGATATGATCGCCGACGTGGCACTGATTTTTGATGGAACAATATTTTTGCTTGTCTCGCCAAGTTGTGGCATAAGATGTGTGTGTGTGTGTTGTGTGTGTGTGTGTTTGTGTAGCGCCAATTGCAGATAGCTGCCACACTTGGCTGAGGCCAGCTTATGGGTAACTCTCTCCCCCTCTCTTGCCCTCTCTGTCTCGCTCTTTGGGACTCAGCTTCCTGCTGATGACGCCGCGTTGACAAGGCGATGACAGATTTCTGCGAATTTTTCGCATTAGGCTTTGAACTTTCGCATATTGTTGTTGTTGTGGCTGTTGCTGTTGTTGTTGTTGTTGTTGTTGCTGCTGTTGTTGTCTGTCGCAAGTGACGTTTGGAAGCGGCGCTACTGTTTTCGCTGAAGCGCGCAACTCTCTGACGGCACGGAACGACCGCCAAGTGGCGCTGCCCTTTGATGCCTCCCTCTCGCCCTCGCCCTCCCCCTTGGCAGCCTCCTGTCCAGTCAGTGACTTAACGGTTTATATAGAGAGAGAGATGCGACTCGATTTCAGCGGAATTGCTAATAGAATCACAGAGAGTCGACCCCAGACACACAGCACAGATTTTTTATCAAAGGGTTGACTTTGTCTAAGCCACAGCCACATTCACAGATTGTTGCAGATTGCCGCGGGCTTTGCAGCAGCAGCCAGAAGAACATGAGGCAGGCACTGGTGATGGCGATGGCATTGCAACATTGCCACATCCACCTGATGGCGACACGTAGCTCATTTAACCAAGCGCCAGTTGTGAGAAAATCTCTCAGCCGCCAGATTTGACGTTTATTATTATTGCCTGGGTGTGGTGCCAATGGTGGTGCCAATGGTGCTGCCAGTGCTGCCACTGCCAATTGAAACAGCTTTGACCATTCTGCGTAAAATGCGACCACGTTCCTCAACAATTTACCATCTACAACAGATGGAGAATGGGAATGAGGAAGAGACACGCCTAATCCTACTACTAAGTAGCTGCCATACGAAATTCCTAATGCTTTTAGCAAATTGCCCTTTAACTAAACTGTTGTTTTCGAAAAATTACAAGATTACGAGTATTTTTATACTCTAGATCATTTCTCTTTTTGAAATTATAATTGATAAGTTGTTGCGAGAAATTTTATACTTAAATTTAAATGCAAAAATAATAGTAGGAACAAACGCAGAAAGAGAAACTAGTTATTAATGTGGATTTATAAAGAAAAGATTTGTTATATATTCATAGGAAAGGATATAGAATTGGTTATATAATAATAGAAATTAATTCAAAGATTGAATGTAAATTTTTTTTATATTAAATTCAAATAATATCTTTAATCTAATAACTAAATAGATACTTATTCATACTAAAGAACTTTATTTTTATTGATTTAATTTGAAGTGCTTTGTTTAGTATTTGTTTTACCATATTTAACTAAGTTTTGACACTTAAGTATGTTTTTACATAAATTCAAGTGTTTTATATTTGAATTTAAATAAAGTTAAATAAAGTTATAAATAGTAAATAATGGTACAAATACAGGGAAACTATTTTAAATCTATTACGCCCAACAGTTTAGATTGTTTATTTATGAATTAAATGAGAAATGTTGAATTTGAAGTGATTCCAATAAAAACAAGGTGTAAATCTAACATCCAACTAAACAGGGTGATTCTTTTTATTATTAATCTGACCTTTTTCACGTTTATCTAACTTTCACCAAAAAAAACAATGACAATTTGCTCTAAATATGGTTTTTGTCATTTTAGTAAGAAAAACTGTTGATTGAACTTATAGAAAGTATTAGTATGATAAACTAATGCATATCCTGTAAATTTGGGCCTTATTCCTTGATCTATGTAGTATGGAATCTAAACGCGAAATTTTAAAATTAAATCAAGTTTTAAAAACTTTATCTAAAATAATAAAAAGGTAATAAGTTTTGCTTATACCCTAATAAGTTGTCTAAGGAAGTCCCTGATATTATTAACAGCAATTAATGAGTATTTATAAAAGAATGGTTTTTTATTTACTTGGCTTTACTGTCAAATCAAAAATACCCTCGGCTTACAGGGTATCTCAGCACAAGTTAAACTTATTTAAACCGCAAGTCATGAGCTAAGAAAAACCAAAAATGAGAGTAGAATGCGGTGAGATGAGCCGTGGCGATAGCTGAGCGACATTTGTGGCTAATGGCGGGCACGACGATAAGGCCCAGTTAACAGAGTTAACACAGTTGGCAGTTGGCAGTTAACTAACTGTAGATAAAAATCAGCTGATCAATCGATCGATCGATCGATCGTCTAGGGAAAACGTGCTGTTGCAATTGGCTCATTAGGTGGCAACTGTTTTGTGTTGCGTTTTGGATGCAAAAAATGTCAAAATATTTGCACTACGAAAAGGGGAAAGAGCGGCGAAAGAAGGGAGAAGAAGGAGGAAGGGAGGAAGTCCTGCTGTGAGGATTAAACGTTTAAATTGTTGGGGGTGGCTGATTGAAACTATCTATCTATCTGTGTATCTATCTATCTGTGTATCTATCTATCTGTGTATCTATCCATCTATGTATCAATCCGTCCATGTATCTACAAGTTGGTGGCATGCAGCGCAGTGTTGTTGCCCCAAGGAAAGTCAGCAAATGACAAAGATGCCGCTGTGCCATCAGCCATTGAGATTTAATTGCAGCAACGGCAGTTGAGCAATAAAATTTATGACCTACAAATAATAGGTCTTGTTCAACAGACAGTCGGCCCAATGCCAATCGATGGGCTTTGATAAATGGGCCCAAAAGCCGACTTCAACAACAGCAAAAACAACAACAACAACAACAGCAGCAATTGCAACAACAATGAAACTAACAACGACAACGTTGACGTTGACGATGTGCGGCAATTACGCGTAAAGTGCCCAAACAACCAAACAACCGACTGTGGGCGAGGGCAGTGAATACTTTAAATGGGCCAAGGGGGTGTTCAAGGGGTGTCCAAGGGATCGATCGCCATACATATGTATGTGGGTGACCAATTCAGCTAAATATCGACCAGCTCAACTGCACTGCAGCGCCACCTGTCGCACTGATATCGACCATTTTCAAGCATGACAATTAATAAAAATTTCAATTTACACTCATGGTTAAAATAATAGGTACTTCGATTGAAATATCGTACCTTAGTTTTTCGAGAGCTTGACCATATCTTAGTTAGACCTAATCATAAGTACAAAAAAAAACAAATAACTTCTGGGATGCGACAAAGCGTAGGTTTTTGATATAGTTAAATGTAACATTGTGGCATACTAAAATTTTATTTTGCACATCAAAATTTTAAATTACGGTAAAAAAAAGACGTTTTTTTCTATGTTGATTGAGTTAAAAAATCTTGAACTATGCATCCTTAAATAAATTGT
>JBAMBL010001429.1:0-22105 GCA_037043405.1 Drosophila subquinaria
TATTTGTAATATTATTAAAGATACTACAGACATTCAATTTAAGAGCTTCACTATGTGCACTATCTACTCTGTAAATATAATCAGGATAGTATTAATTGAAATTGATTTCTAAACTGTTGAAAAATAAAAAGAATGTCACTATCGGGAGATTCTCTTAAAAGTTACAGGTCTTCATATTAAATTAGTTTATTTCCCTCCTTTTTTTTTTATTTGACTGGTAAAAAAGTAGTTGCGTTTCATTCTTAGCGAATTTAAAGCCACTTTCAATACGAACATTGACCGTCAAAAATAAATTAGTTTATAGGCTTAAAAAAGAATTCCGAAAATAATACAAATGTGTGGCATAAAATAATATCAATTTTATCGAAGTTTCTTCAAAATTTTAAAGATTTTCAGACCCAAAATATATAAAAACATATAAAGTAAAATTTGAAACAATTGAAGTAACTTTCAACAAGTTTTATTGGCACTGAATAGTAAAAATTCACTCTGACACGCCCCTTTTGCAGTTGTTACCTGCAGGGTATTTAAGTGCTGCTAAAACTGTTTCTTTTTTTGGACTGAAAGTTGAATTGAATGTTTTTTTTACTAGAAAGCTAAAAACACAAACAAAAATGATTGAATTGACCAATTTAATAAGAAAATCTGTAATTCTCAATTGTCTTTAGACTTGAATCACTTTTGTGGGTGTCACATATGCAGCTCAAACTATGCAGGTTGCAGCAACAACAGCAACGGCAGCCACAACAGCAACAGCAGCAATTGCAATTAGCTGGCTAGGCTTATGGCCTGGCTAAGCGGCAGAGTCATAGACGGAGATTGGGATTGAGCCAAAAGCCGAGTGTCGAGTGTCGAGTGCCGAGTGACGAGTGACGAGAACCAGGTCAAGTGCTGCTTCGAGGCACGGCCCAAAAGTGGTTGAAGATGCTGCAGCAAGTGTGCCCATTAGGCAATGACAACAACAGCAACAACAGCAACAACAACAGCAACAACAATGACAAACAAGCATGACTTGGCTGAAAAGTTTGACAGGCGTTGTTGTTTGGTCCAAAAACAGAAGGCAACAAGAAGAAGAATGATAAAGCAACGCCCACTTGGCTGCAGCATGACAATGCCACAAACAGAGAGAGAGGTGGAGAGAGAGGTGGGGGAAGGGGAATGTGGGGGTGTAGTTAAAGGAGCTGCAGCTGGAGGGGGATTGTTAAAGAGTGGCAGAGAGAGGGAGAGAAGTTGTTGCAGCCTCAAGCATTGGAGCCTCGTCACATGTTTACATTCAATTAGAAGTTGCCTTGCTGCTTCTTCTTATTCTTCTTTTTTTTTCTTTTTTTTTTTTTTTGGTGTAGCAAAGCCTTTGGCTTGTTTGCCACCAACAGCAACAGCAACAGCAACAATTGCAACTGCAAAAGCAACAGCTGAAAAGTGGAGCAGCTGCTGACAGCGGTTGGTTGGTTGGTTGACCAGTTGACCAGTTGACCCGTCCCGTCCTGTTGGCCATTGTGGGTGGCCTATAGTATGTAGTGCAATGAACCAACCGCCAATTGAGATATTAGCCGAATGGGGAAAGAAAGAGTAGGAGAAGGAGGAGAAGGAGGAGAAAGACAGCGTCGATTGAGACATTAGTTGGGGAAAAGCTAGGAAGAGGAGAGATGGAAAGAGATACACAGAGAGAGAGGAAGAAAGAGAAAAAGAGAGATAGAGAAGAAAATGTGAGGATAGCAGAAGCAGGAGAGGAAAAGAAAAAAAAAGAGGTCAGACGGAGAGATGGAAAAAAGAAGAAGGAAGAAACAACAAAAGTAGAAGAAATAAGAGGAGAGGAAGAAAAGGCGAAGAGGAAAGAAAGTAGGAAAGTAGAAAAAAGGAGACGAAAATAACAGAAGAAGAGAAGGGAGTAATCAAGGAGTGCAGAAGGACAAGGAATGGAACTGTACAGGAGAAGGAAAGAAAAAACAAGGAAGAAAACGAAAGAAAGAATAGGTAAAAAATGGAGAAAGGACAAGATAAAATGAAGAAGAGCAGTAGGTGAAAGAGCAAGAAAGAGAGGGAAATATAGAAAATGTGAAAAGAGCAAATAAAGGGTAGAAAAAATAGGAGAAGTGCAGAATGAAGAATTCAAAAGAAAACTAGAAGAAAATAAATCAAATAAGCAGGAGAAATGCTGCAGATAGGAGGAGAAAATAACAGGAAACGGACAGAAAGAAAAATGAAAATCAAGAAAAGAACAGAGGGAACGGAAAAAGACAGGAGATCAAAAAATTATAAGAAAAGAAAGAAAAAAAAGCTGAAAAAGAGTAGAACTAAAAACGGAGGAAAAGCTAAAAAAAAGAAGAAATAAGAAAGAAAGCTGAGGCAGATGAGAGAAGGAGAATAGAGGAAAGAGAGCAGAAAGACATAGCAGGAAGAACGCAGGAGAAAAGAAGTGGAATAGTAGGAGGAATGCAGGGGGAGTGTAAAGACACGATAAAGAAGTACAGCAGAAACAGATGAAGAGGAGAACAGAAGAAAATTATCCCGGAGCAAGAGGAGATCAGGAGAAAGCATGCCGATAATCCAGAAGAACGCTACAGAAAAGCAGCAGAAGGGCAGAAGGAAAAGTGGAGGAAACCATGGAGAAAGAGAGAAAGAGAGGGAGAAGTGAATGAGCCACAGTCGAATGCAATTTGGTCAACACTCATTCATTAACTCACAACGAGTACCCGTAATTTTTTTTCTATATAAGTATTTTTTTTTAGCCCATCTGCAATTGCATTCAATTTAGTTAGAAGCCACTCAAAGCAGATGATCTCCTTTGGCTCCAGCTACAGCTCAACCCCTTTCCTTGTTCTCTCCTGCTTCCCTACACTCCCCACTCCCCACTTCCCACTTCCTACTCCCTGCCTTCCTACCCTCCACCCCCTCTGGCCACCCCTCGATGACGCCGTCGCGTCCAGTTTGCTGATGAGATCTGTGTAAGTGCCTCCCCTCTACGGTCTCCCCTCTACAGTCCCCGGTCTCTTCGGTCTTCAGTCTCTGGTATCTGCTGGTTGGCTGCCTGACCGCTCAAAGTAAAACGTCCAAGACACGAACCACGCCAAAATCGATATGACTCGATTAACGTCGTTGGACCAGCGTCGTCGTTATTGTTGTTGTTGTTGTTGCTGTTGTTGCCGGCGTCATCTTCAGCGTCGTCGTCGTCGTCGTCGGCGGTGGTGCTATTGATGGCCTGTTGGGTGCTCTTTTGCTGGCTCAAAGCTGTCTGCTTGGTGGCGCTACGTCGCCAACGAGGGTCACTTAAGCTGTTCTCCAAATAATTACACTAAATAAAGATATTTTGTATATTGTTTTGTGGATTTTAAGGAATGAACCCAATTTTCTTTACACATTTCAGCGCTTTTCATTGACAATAATTATAGAATTTCATCAAAAATCTATTATTATAAAAGGTTCATTGTTTAGATCTCCTTAAGTTGGCTAAACAGATTTAAGAGAGCTTTTAGCTAAGCTACAACTCGAAACTTTTAGGCTGAAAAGCTTTTTGTATATTTATTTTTTTTAATTTTATTTATTCATTTTTAATTTTAATGTCCACGAAGAGCAGTTGTCCAATCAAGCAAAAATTAAAGTATAAGCTAATAAATATAAAAATTAAATTAAATATTTAAAGTTATATTTAAATTCAAACCGAAAAAATAAAAAGTTTGTAAAAAGAAAAGAAAATAAAAAAATGAAATTTAAAATCTGGGGATATTAAAAGTTATGCAATGATCCAACATTCATTGCAAGGATTGGGAAAAACCCAATCAGATTTAAAAGTATTAGTAGTAAAAATTTGTGATATTACAAGTAATAGAAATAAGTAAGGTTAGGGATATCTAGAAAGGAACAGGAAAAGGGATCAAACCAGATAAACCATAATATTGATATAATTCCTACGTTTAGTCTGCTTATTTTTCAAACTGTTTAGCATTAAAATTCTACATTGACTCACATAAAAAAACTATCAAAACTAATCGTACTTTCTAACAGAACACAATTTTGAATTTATTCTTGCTTATTTTTATTTTATTTTATTTTTTATTTTTTTTGTTTATTTATTGTCAGGCTAAAAGCAGCCGACACAACAATTAATTTAAAAACATAATATTAAAATTAAAAAATTGTATATATTTAAATCATAAAATATATTAGCTTAGAAAACTTATTAGCCTTAAGCTTTTTATCTTATTGATCGTCAGGCTTTGTTTTTCAATCGAAACTCACAGTTTTTCTTTAATAAAACTAAGACTAAATTAAGAATTTTATTTAACATTTTTTTATATAAACATATATTGTACATGAATAAAAATTACAAAACAATAATTGAAAATCAATATATTTCCTTATTAAAGTTAAAATAGTAAGCAGCCGACAAAGCGTTTAAAGATTAGACTTTTTACCTGCTAAAATAAAGCATTTGAATAATATCAATCCGAATGATTTGAAAGATGTGCATAGAAGAATCTTTGGAACTTAATAAACTCACTACGCTAGTTTGGAGCATACCTCACTTTATGGCTGTGGCCCAGACAGAGTCTGCGGTTGTTGTTGTTGTTGTTGTTAGTGTTGGCTGATGTTGTTGTTGTTGTTGTTGTTGTTGTTGTTGTTGTTGTTGGCTGTGGCAGTTACTGTGGCTGTGGCTGTGTGGCAGCTACTTCTACTTCGCGTGGTCGCGTTCATCATTTTGGTGTCTTGTTTTGTGGGTTTCATTGCTTTTTGTTGCTGCACTTAAATAGCTGGGCGGAACTTGATGAGATGATGGGCAATTATCTGCGGGAGGTCCGCACACACACACACACACACATAGTAAAAGTACAACAGCGAGGACAACAACAACAACAACAACAACAACAAGAGGAACAACGAAATATGTCTTACAACATTTGGTTGAGTTTGCGATTTTTGTGGTCGTTGTTGCGTTGCGATTGCGCGCCAGCTTCAGCGCCATCGCCATCAACGCCTCGCACACAGTCCAAGAGAGAGAGACATAGAGTGAGAGAGAGAGAACAAATAAGAGAGAGAGAGAGAGAGAGAGAGGGAGAGAGATGTGTAGAGAGAGACTTAAATAAAATGAAACGAGACGGGGCCAAGCTGAATTGCAGATTGCAGTCTGAAGACGGCAACGTCACCAACAACAGCAACAACAACAGCAGCAACAACAACAACATCAGCGGTGGCAGTGGCAGCAGCATCGACTGTGGCAGCGGCGGCAGCCAATCATTGCCTCAAGGCCAATTTGGGGAATGGGCATGCGTAGAAATATTTTGCGAACACGACGCTGATCACGACCAAAGAAGCTGAAGTTGAAGTTGAAGTTGAAAGCTGAAAGCTGTGACTGTGTGGCAACGAGGCAAGAAGAACTTGCCACAGCCATCGTGTGGCGTCGGTGGCGGCTCTGACGGCGGCTAACCAAACACGATGAGGCGTTGTTGGCGTCATGAAACTACAAGCAGCCCACGGTGCAATTGACGCTGCCGCCACCGCCGCCAATTCTGCGGCAACTGGCAACGATATGGCGACGCCAGGGCGATGACAGACGAACAGACGGTGGGACAGACGGAGGGACAGATTGAAGCTGGCATTCGATAATTGCTTTAGAAAGTATGCGACTCTCGAGCCGATTGGTTGGCCATTTAAAAATGCGACTGTGAATCCAGCATCGAATTGCGAATGCGAATTCGAATTGCGGATGAGTGTGAGTATGAGTACCCGCTACTCTTGCATCTCTTGGCAATATTCTAAAGTTGCAGTTGCAGTTGCAATTAATTACTTTTACGTCCCCATCATCATCATTTTCATCATCATCGTCTTCATCTGCACAGCATCGAGAGCTGTGAGAAATGTTTTCATTCTGCAGCGTCTGCTAATTGGATGTCTTCAGTGGGCCAAAAGGGGGGGGAGTCAAGTCATAAACTCGAGTGTTGACGGTGTCCAAAATTGAGAGTTGCAAGTCTTTCTGTATATATGTATGTATATAAATATGCGTAATCATTAGCAATATAGATTACTAACTTGGCCAATTTATACTATTTGCAATTTATATTGAATATCAAGTGTTAATCATTTAAATAGCCCAATTATAAAAAAAATGTTTCTAAAAATATTTTGAATGCAAATATTTTCATATAGGGAATAGAAAATCTAAGAAAAAAAGCATTTGCTGGACAGCTGAGAGCTTTGAAATAAACTTTACATTTTATATATTTGAACGATTTTCTCACTCGACATAGTTTTAAAAGAAAATTGACTGTTGTAATGAGAAAACCCAATGCTAGATTTAATAATTATTGTTGCTTTGGCTCAGATAAAGTAAATTTATATTAGAAAGAGGGTTTTTAATTGGGATGTTAAAAACTTTAAAATGAATCAAATATTTTGTACATTAAGGATTTCTCAAAAAAAACCTATGAAATTATGAAGTTAATTTGGGAAAATTAAGGTAAATGTGTAATGTGTGATTCTGATTTTTTTATACTTAACCAAACGGACTTTTTTAAATTATTTTAAAATAAAATTTTAGTCACTCGGCACTGCGCAAAAAAGTAATATTTATTAGGTATGAAGAATTTAGCGCAATGTGCCGTGTGTCAAAAATTTTATTTTAAAATAATTTATATGTAAAACTTAATATTATTTGTCACAAAATTGGATATCAGAAGTCTTGGGTCACTAGACTTTTACATCGTAAAGAGGTTTTTTAAGTTTTCTATATATTTACAAAATATATTTATGGATCCACACTTGAAAAATAAAAAAATAAATGCAAAATCTAAAATTAAAATTTTCTTAGATTTATATTCCCTTTTTAAATATGTTGAAGATAAGTGCGAAAAAATTCAAGAGAAAATAATAGAAATAAGCTCGCAATATTTGTAATATATTCTAAATAAAATGTTTGCTAAGAAATGTTAAATATCACAATATTATTTATAGCATTAAACAGTTTTTCTCAAAATTACAATTAATTATATTAAAGGGAATCAAAATGCTTCAAATTGATATGAAAATGGATTATTGTGGGGCATGTGGCACATGTAGTTGTTTAAGCTGTTGTTGTTGTTGTTGTTGTTGTTGATCTTGTCGTTGATCTTGTTGAAGTGCCGCAATGTCCTGGCTGCGGTTTGTTGGCCTAAGCTTAATCCTTATCGACATCGGCTGTGCCCCAGAAGAGGACACTTCAACTCAATTAGTGCACGTTTAACAAACAAATCAAGAAAGAAACCAACTATAACAAAGCCTCAGGCTACGGCTCAGGCATCAGGCATCAGGCATCAGGCACTTCAGGATGTCAACCAAAAGAATTTCAAAAAAAAAATGGAAAGAAAAGAAGAAATGAAAAAAGCAAAGAAAACAAACAAAACAAAAAAAAAATAAGCGAAAAACACAGAAGGAAAAACATGTTGATGGACAGAAAACGGGGTCGTTGCGGGCTGCAGCCGGAAACGAAAGTCGTATATGACGTTGCCAGTGATGCATACATCCTAGCTAGTTGGTCCTGCCTGCTGCCTGTCGTTGCAACAGTGGCGTCCCATCCGTTGGGCATCCATCCATCACTTTCAGCTACCTCAAGTGTGTGATTGCTATCAACAGCTTGATTTTAATTTTTCGCAAAACAATGCAAAACTCTTTCGGTCTGTCTCTATGTCTCTATGTCTGTCTGTCCGTCCGTCTCTCTGTCTGTGCTCTGCATTTTTCCAACTGTTTGGCTGCGTCCTGCATCCTGGCACTTCCTTAGCAGCGATGCGGATAAGCCGCCATAGTTCGTCAGCTGAGCGGAAAAATCATGAGGAAATGCTTCTAGTTTTCTCTTGTTATTGTTATACCTATCTCTCTCTCTCTCTCTCTCTCTTTCTCTCGCTCACTGTCTGGCTGGGAGTGAAAGGTGTACAAAAGGATGCGGCAGGACGAGGCTAAGCATGAGTATAATTACTTTTGTGCAATTATGCGATTAGTTTATAGGCCAATAACTCACTATGGCGAGACAGACGGACGGACAGACTCGACTCAAACAGACGATGCTTGATAACATAATTGATGCGCTTAGAAAGCAAAACCAAAGAAAATTCAAAGAAAGAGACAGAGAGAGAGAGAGAGGGGGAGGGAAAAGAAGCAACCATAAAACATTAGTCATGCTTGTTGCTTTGATTTAATCAAAAAATAACAAAATACACAATATATCCACAATAATAAATTTCAGATAAAAACCATATCAAAACAGTGCGCCAAAAAAATTGTTGCACACCATCAATAATTGGCATTCACACAGTCCGAGACTAACACTTAAATCGCCAGCCCATTAATAAAATGCAATCAAAACTGGTTTAAGTGGTGTTTGGTGTCTGCCACCTGCACCACCAAACACCACACCACACCACACACAACACACACTCACTTTTATGCACCACAAATTGGCCCTGGGGTGTGCTCATATATTTTTCACGCTCATAAAATAAATGTCAAGCATAAACCGTGTCCAAATTGAGAGACAAACAAATTACTAAATAAACGCGAAATGAAATAAACAACAAACAACCCACAAACTGAAAGCGAAGATTGATAGATACAAAGATAGTTAGATACGCATGTACTCGTACATAGTATATAGATAGATTGATAGTTGCTCAGATAGTTGCTTAAATATTATAGTTGGTTAGATTGCTGGTTTTGTTATACACACGTTCTTACCACATCTTGTGAGCTGGAATTGCAATTGGAAATTGAACGCGAATTATAGAGACAATCAGATTCAAGATATTCCAAGTGTAACTGATGAAATTGTTAAGAGTCAGAGGCGTCAACCAAAAGGGGTCAGTATTAATTTGATGGGAAAATATGTATTAATTCTATGTAAATAATTACCTAGCTGTAACATTAAGTAGAGATAAACATTCTGAATATATACTATGAAATTGATACACTGATAAAAAAGGGCTATCAAATAAATAATAGGGAGTATCATAATACAAGTTTCTTAATATTAGAGAAAACCTTATGATTGTACGATCACTTATTTTTAAATATTGTCTAAAAGCTATCTTCATTCAAAAATATTGTGTTTAGAGAGAAAATTCTTTATTATAGAAGCCTGAAGCGGAATGAAGTACAAAGTCAATAATATAACACAAAAATAAAATATAAAAATGTATTTAAATCTGTAAATTATTTGAATTTATTCCATGCGTAAGAAAGGAACATGGAACGGAAAATTAGTGGAAACCCAAAATTATCAAAAATTCTTTGTTTGTTTGTTTTTCATATGTTCAATTAAACTATACGAGAATTTTAGTTTTTTTTATAATTATTTATTTTATCATGTAAGTGTTGATTCGGATTTTACTTGATCTTATTTTGAATGTCTAGAAAATCCAAAAAAATAATACAAATTTCAAAGATTCTTAAGGACAAAAGCTTACGAGCTACAAATATATTTTTGCTTTATATAATTAAATGTTTGATTCTAAGTAAGAAAAGTACAAGTAAATGCTTAGAGATATTTTTAAGTTCGATACATAGCTAATTTAAGAGAAGTATATGCAATTCCTAATCAAAGTGCAGCTGACAAAATTTCGTTTAAGCTAGAGTTTTGATATCTTTGAAACTTTCAACTATTTTATTAATTAGTTTTCAATTCATTTCTTAAAAAATTCAAATAATAAAATTCAAATATTTGTCTTGTACCCCTTTAAAAACATATGAACGCCGCCACTGTCTTTTCGCCCGTCTGACTTGACCAGGCAAGTGTCTCTGGCCAAGTCAGAAAAGCACACAAAGACACCACCATGGACAGCAACAGCAACAGCAACGGGTCACCCTCACCCTCAACTCAGTCTCAGTCTCAATCTTTTCCCCCCTGCACCACCCACAGTGTCACCCCACATCCAGATCCACATCCACATCCAGATCCACATCCCGTTGGCGTTTGCCAACGCCGCATACAAAATGTAAATATTTAATTTTGAACAGTGTAACTAAAGGGATTTGAAACGCGCGTGGACAGGCGTTGTGATGGCTATGGTCCTGTTTCTGCTCCTGGTCCTCATTCTCATTCTCTTGATTCCTTCGACTCGTTCCAGTGTCCGGTGTGTCGTGTGTCCTGCTTTGTGGGCGGGGGGGTTGAAAAGTGTGCAGGGAGTTGGTGGTAGTTGGTCTGAAATCAACGGAACCCGCAGCATTCGTTACGGTCCATTCCACTGCAACATTGTCTTGTGTGTGGGTGTGTGTGTGCGTGTGTGTGTGTGCCACCCCTCCGCCCTCTGACCCAGTCTTAATCCCCTCCCTTTCTGCAAATTTGAGTCGTTGCTTTCCCTTTCCTCGCCTTTTTCCGCTGTGACATGTGAAAAGTTTCCTTTCTTGGGCTGCTTGTCTTCTGTTCTTTTTTTGTCTTATTTTTCCTTTTCATTATTTGAGTTTTTTCTCAAGTCACTTGGACACCGTGCATCTGTGTGTGTGTGTGTGTGTGTGTGTATGTGGCCTGGTCACAATTTAGCTACTTTACAACATTTTGCATGCCTTCCACAAATTTGCCTCAAGTCGATCCATTCATGTCACATAACAAATGACAAGAAGCCGTGTCCTTATACGCGTATGCATGTGTATGCATGTGTGTGTGTGTGTGTCCTGCTCCTTTTTTTTATGGCAAAATAATATCGAGATAAGCGACGCATTACGCAGAGACGGCCACTGGGCAAGGAAGGAGGAGGGAAGTCCATTGAGCTGCGGGTCCCCGGGGCGCGTTTAGTTGACCCATGGGAAGAAGGCGGAGAGCAGGCAGGCAGGTGGGGAGGGGGGTGCACAACAAATCTCTGTTTTAAAATTGTGCAACTTTTTAATCGATTGATTGCTGCCTGTTTCGATTTTATGCGGGGCTTTAAGCTAACCCCTCTCTCGCTCTCTGTCTCTCTCTGTCTCTCCCTCTTTTTCCATGCCACACACTCCACATCTGCTCCCACACACACACTCAGACACACACACACTTACACACTGTCCAGGCTCGTTGTCTTCGTCTAGTTTTTTTCGATAAGATCAAATTGCAAATTGGGTTCGCTTTTTAGTTTGTTGCAACTCTCAACTTAAGATCGAACTAAAAGATTGTTACGCTTGCATTTAATTGAATATTTTGTGGGACTTTACTTTAGCCAGCCTTTAAATAACATTAAAACACAAGAAAACTTGAAAATTATGAGCTTAATTTATTTAATTTAAATAAGTTGAGAAGGCAACTCAACTTTAATTGAGTAATTTGCTAAAGGGTGGCAAAGTGGCTCCCACAAATAGCTTCGAGCTTGCAAAGCTTCTTAAAGCTTTACTCGCAACTTTCTAACAATCTTTACTCGTACGTATAAAAGTCTTTCTG
This sequence comes from Drosophila subquinaria, assembly GCA_037043405.1. Taxonomy (NCBI): domain Eukaryota; kingdom Metazoa; phylum Arthropoda; class Insecta; order Diptera; family Drosophilidae; genus Drosophila; species Drosophila subquinaria. Next base: position 11,366 of record JBAMBL010001429.1, read on the forward strand.
CTAATTGACAGGTTGTTTGGCAATTAACGCAATGCAAATGGTTTAGATTGATACCTGCAAGCTTTTGAAGCTTCTTAAGATGAAGTTTAGAGCTGCTAAACTCCGTTTAATCTTTTTAAACATTAATTCGAAAATACTCAGAAAACAAAAAAATATTATTGACTTTAAATCTGTTTTGCTGAGAAAAAGCTTAATTCAAGTTGGATTTTGAAAATTTTCCATAGTAGTTAAGAAATTGTTTTAGCAAGGAAAAACTTATTAAACTTTTTCCAAAGCATATACAGTAGGACATCCCTAACTCGAATCACCATTATCCAAGAAACAACTTCGAGTTATGGAGACTTCGAGTTAGGGAACTTTTTTTTTTAAATTTTTTAAAATAAACTACAATTTCATTCATTTATAAATACATTTCAAATTGCAAACTTTTCTTGCTATTTTCAACAAAAAATTCGAGTTTGTTCAAGACCTGTGAATATTCTCAAAAATTGGTTTTTTCGTTCTTTTGCGGTATCCAGAAGAAGTTCCCGATTCAAATGACATCATAACTAATTTTCCATTTGTTAATATAATGAAAACTGTTTTCGCTGAGATACCATATTTTTCAGCCACTTAGATTTTCTTGGTCCACTTTCGAATTCCTGAACTAAGAGGTTTAAATATTTAATTAATTAATTTAATAATTTAAATTATCTTGCGCTGACACGCTAACAAAGGAGTACATAAAGTACGTCTGCCCTGTAGCTAATTCACCAGCCAATGTAATTGTTGATGCAATATTCTATCATCATCAATATTCATCAATATTACATCCAATATATCCATCGAGCCGGTAACAAAAGCATAAAATAAAAACGAAAAAAGAAAAAATCAAGCTTTATTGGGGATTTTCCTGAAAAATTCGACTAACAGAAGTACGGGCCAATATTTTTGTTCGAGTTATGGAGAAATTCGAAAGTTTGAGTTACGGAAGCAGAATTGTATGAAATTTGCTCAGCAAACGCTATTGCCACTCGATTTTGTTCGAGTTAGAGGAAATTCGAGGTAGGTAAGTTCGGATGTATAACTAGAGCTTTCGAGTCTGAGACAAAGCTTTATTTAGGAAATAACAGAATATCGATGAAATTTGTATGATTATTCTGGTGAACGGCAGTGATGAGCAATCATGGTTTCAAATTTTGTGATTATGATGACTTTAAATTCATCACCAAAATAGTACCCTGAAAATCTCAGATTGTGATGCTTTGTTATCGATACAACAAATCGTAATCAACAGAACACAAGATTTTCAAATAAATAGGACAAAATTAATAAGGAAACCACTTTATTATTATTAATTTGGTTTTCTTAAAAAAGAAATGCAAAGAAGGCGTTGGAGTTGATAAAACAGGCTGTAGAGCTTTAAGGCTTAATTCTCGCAAAACTCTGGCGTAAACCACATTATCGAAAGCTCTCAAAGCTCAACTAATTTGCTGAGACGATCTTTGATATTTTATGTAATAATTATATTGCTACTCTGCTTATAAGCCTTCTTTTGAGTCGAAAAGCTTAAGACTCCAAAAAATATATCGTAAAGCACATTATCGAATGCTCTCAAAGCTCAACTAATTTGCTAAGACCAAGTTTGACCTTTTTTTTTATCTTACAATTGGGCTGTTTGTTTGTTCGCCTTTGTAAAATCATTTAAATAACTTTTGACTTTTCTTTTTTTTATGTACATTTATTCGTGCTCCCCCTGCCCCCGCTGATCAGGTCTCTTCTGGCCATTTAGTTAGCTTGATGCCTGCTGCGTGTAATCTTAACCACAATCAAATGTTGAGCAAAATGCCTCCGGCCGACTGCACAGCGGGTGCTTGAAAGCAATAACAATAACAAGAGCAACAAAAGTGACAACAGCACAAGCAGCAGAAGAAGAGGAAGGCGAAGAAGGGGGAGAGGGGGGCAAAAGGGGCGACAGGTCACACCTTCTTTGTGGCAATGACTATGCAAATCTGCAGCAGCCTGTGGCAAAGCCGTGTGGCATCCACCACGCATTTAGTTAATTTTGCATGCGAAGCCAACAACAACAACAACAAAATAAAGGACAACAATTTAATTTCCCAAAAGCCATAAAAATTGAAATAAAATTTTCAATTGTGTCGCTACAACTTTTAAAGGGGAAGACAAGGAAGGGGAAGGGTGGGAGTTTGGCTGCTGCGCTTGGCGAAGCGCAAAGTGACAGCGAACGCTGCCAATGACACTGACAGCCAATCCTAGACCCCCACCTAAGCACCCACACCCCCCAACCCTCACCACCCCCCCTCTCGCAGTCTGTGGGCCAACCCCTGACGTGGCAGGGCGCATCCTGTTGACGCCTGCGACTGGCTGCCGCGTTGTCTGTCGTCTGTTGGCTTTTTGGCTGCCAACAACGCGGAATATTCTTTACTCTTCAGCAACTTTTTTGTTTTTTTTTGTATTTTTTGACGGGCCAACCACCCCCCACCCAAACCACCCACTGCCGCTGCAACCCCCATAAATCAGAGCAACAGCGACAGGCGACATGCAAATACTTCAGCTTCTGTAGCTTGACTTTGTCGTCGGTTCAGGTTTAGTGTGCGGATTTCACGAGCTTCCACAGGACTTTGGGCAACACCCCGCGAATTGAAATGCAATTTGCTTTTAGTGCACATAAAAGTCACATAAGCAAATTTAACCCGAAAAAAGAAACATAACCTGCTAATGCTCGAGGGTTGGGGGCTTATGCGAGTCTCAAAGGGTTGGCAGGGGTTAAGGGGTTTCTGCTCGTCGTTTTTTTGTGGGACTTGAGTCGGTCACTAAATGTGGGCAATCAAAGGCTTAACACAGCCGCCGCCACAAAAACGAACGTGCGTAACAGCCGCAATTTGGAAACTGTAATCCTCGAGCTTCTATCCCATCCCTTCTCCTCCCTCCTCCCTCCACCCTCACTCAATCCTAGCCCTAGGCATATCATCGTCATCATCAACATCAGCTTGCCACAAATTGTCGCCCCATATTGACAGACAATCAACCACTTGAAAAAGCATACGGCCAAATCAAAGCCACAAGACAAGTTATCACAGCTTTTCATTATGAAGCATTTAAGCAAATCCCCAAACCTCCAACCCCAACCCCAACCCCAGCTCCAATCTCAATTCCAACCCCAACCCTAGTTTCAAACCCAAAGGCCAAAGCCGTAATGTAACCGAAACCGAAACCGAAACCGCGCACCCTTGTGGTCGCTCTGAGGGAGGTGGGAGGGTTGATAGCTCACAGATTTCAGCATTGTTTTTTCTATTATTTTATACCCGTTACTCATAATGGCAAATAAGTGGGTATGCTCAAGTTGTGCTCCATTTGGAGACAAGTGAAAGAAAAAGTCAATGAGATATGCACTTATATTTCGGGCAGGGATTAAAACCCCAACAAAAAAAAATTTCATTCGAACGAAACACTATAACCGAAACTCTGTAAGCCGAAATAACCGTTTAATAACCGATTCATTTTTAAAGGTTATTTTCGGTTTTTCCTGCATCCAAAAAACAAACAAAAACAAAAATAATAAAAATTTAAAAAAATTATAATTTTAATTGTTATGTAAAAAAATTTAAAATAAAACTTATGGTGTAACTTTTAAATACAATTTTTAAAGCATATTTTATTTTCAATTTATATTATAACAATTAAAAAAACAAGCCAAAGATAACTTAAATCGAAAAATTTTGAAGTGTTTCAATTTCTTCCGACTCATAAGTCTTTTTTGCGATCTCAGATAGTTGGTTATTAGTTCTGTATTTTATTTTTTATTTTCTTTTTTATTTTTCATTTTTAGTTTTGATTTTTTATTTTAATTTTCTTATTTTAAAACCGAAACCATAACGGTATTTTAAAACCGAAACATACAAAAACCGGTTCGCCGCTACGAAACCTTTATTCAAAGATTTTGCGTAACCGATAACCGAAAACCTAAATTCGAACATAACCGAAACCGTAACTGAAACCGATATTTGTATCGGCTTTGATCCCTGATTTCGGTCTATTTGTTTGCTGATTCAAAGCTCACAAATGGGGAGATATTGTTTCTGGAGAGATTTTTTCTAGCTATTTTCTGTATATTCTTCTGGCCTATTAGAAAAACACGGATTATTAGAGAGAATAACTGATAAAAAAAAAAGTCTAAGGAAGAAACGTGTTCCTATTGTTCTCTTAAAAAGAAACAATTAAATAACATAAATTCACAGAGAAGAAAAGAAAATATAAAAATTAAGCACATGTGATTAGATGGAAGAATTGTCCATTTATCATTTGCACTTCCTTCTGTTCATTCCCTCTTTCTGTCTTTTTCTATAACTATACAAATCTTGAGTAATGCTTTCCTAGAATAATGCTTCTCTATAAAACTGTTTTTATGAAATGAAGAAGCAAAAGGACAGTATACCTTCTTTTCAGATATCCATTTACTTCTACGACATCTTCTTTTTAACTGGAACTTCAAACTGGAAGTTTTTCAAGTTACAGGGTAGCTGCAAGGCGAGCACGCTCGCCCACAATCGTCTTGCTTGATTTTTTGCTCTCCGTTGGTCTTCGCAAATTAAATTAGATGCTTAATATGCAGCGAACGTTTCATTTGTTTTGCGGCTAGAAAATCAACGTGGAAAATTAGGCAAACAAACAAACGGAAAAAGGAAAACGGAAAACGGGCACAACGGGAGCTAAAGCTAAAGACCGAATTGGTATTGGTAAAGCCACTAAAACATACTCGGAGAATGGGAATGAGAATGAGAATGGGATTCAGATTGGGATTGGGAATGGGAATGGCAATAGCCAGAAGGCCCAAGGCGAGCCAAAGGCCGTTTCGTCTCGTCTTTTCTTCTCCCTGCTCTTCTCCTCTCTTTCTCTCAGAGTTTGAGTTGGAGTTCGACACACGAGCGGGCAACGCCCACAGCTTAACCTCTAATGAGGCGCATTACTTCTGTTTGGCCACATACCTCATGGATGGGGAAAAGGAGGAGCGAAGGGGGGAAAGATTTGATATCATTATCCCGTTTAAACTAATCTTATTTATCTGCTCTGCTGCCATTTTCAGATCTTTCTTTTCTTAATTCCATGTAAACACTCGATACTTTTGTTCTGACTTGAATAAATATTGACATTTGGCCTCTCGAGTTGCAGTGAATTTTAAGCACCTCTCCAAGCTGTCGCCCTCTTTCCGCTTTTCCACTCTCTCACTTTTATTTAGATGAAACAAAATGTCAAGTTTGCCTTTTTATATACATATGTATGTATCATCATTTGTTTGCAATTGCAAGCGACAGATTGTGATTCCATAAAGTAGCTTTTGCAATGTTTTTGTACCCAACATAGAACAAAAATGTTACCTGCTCTGGATGCATTTTTGAAAATCTCTTTTTTGAAATTATATATCACTTATTTTTTTCTTTTTTTTTCTTTTATTAATCAGTCTTCTTGAGTAGCTAGAAACTCTACACTTTATTTAAAGTTAATTTTTTTTGCTTTCATTTGGAGGTTCATTTTATTTTGCATTGTCTTATTCTTTACTAATTAAAATTTTATACAAAACCAAATGCTATATGATTCTAATTTAAATATACTAGCAATTAATTGATCAGAATCTTAATCTTATCATTGGAAACACCGAAAAAAAATATATATATTGCATTCAACCTTCTCAAAAAAAGTATAATTGACTATTTTGTCTTTACCTTATAATTTTATTTTTTTTCATATTAATAATTTACAGTAAATTATTGTGCATCAAAGTGTTTTTTTAATTGAACATTCAATATATTTCTATATATTAGAATGGTCCATGTTACAATCTTACTATCTCACTTAGTGTAATCTTTAAAATAAAAATGGTCTATTTTGGAAGTAAATTTTTATGAAAATGGGCAAAAATATAGAAAAAGTCAAATTATTTCAATGTAGAATCTATATGCTTAACCTAGTGAGCTTTTTCTAGCGCATATTGCTTAAATATATAACTGTAATACATTTCAGGAAGAAAGTTTTACAAGGTTTGAATTTTTAAACTATTTTAAGTAATTGGTCGCGATGGACTGTTTCTGGGATTTGCCCATATGGTACACACTATTAAGAATTATAATGTACTAGGTATCTCCGTAGAAGGACACAGGACTGTAAATCTACAATATTTTTGAAATATGCTCGGTGTGGAGTCATTAATTATAGGGAATACGTTTTTAATTTTAGGATTGGCTTACAGCCTTAGATATAATTTTAAAAACTGATTAGAATCAGATAATCATCATTCGAACAACTTCTGTAGCTTATTTTGTCATATTATTTCTTAAGGCTTTTGCAGAACTAAAAGAATTTTTCTTTTCTATTTGCCTAAGCACTTTTCAATGTTTTCTTTACGGCTATCCACATAATCATATAAAAATATGATATCAAATTGTGTGCCAAATATTAATCAAGTAAAAATATTGTAGACTTGGGCTATGTTTAAATTCAACAAAAGTACAATATTTTAATATGCACCGAATGCATAAGAAAGGAACCAAAATTACAATTTCTTGTAGTTAAAAATGAAATATGAACGCCAACACTTTTTTCTAGTGAAAAGACACATGAAACGAGTAGTAAATTCAAATTCAAAAATGGTCTGAGATTTGCCATAACTAACTAGAACTTTTGGTTGAAGATACATTTTTGAAAGGCAGCAGCTGGCCACAAAATTGACCTTAGCCTGAAAGTCCAGTCCAGTCATATGCAAATTTGTTGATTGCTCCAGCCACAAGTCCAGATGCAGGAGGAGTCAAGAGGAGGAGTCGGAGTCGGAGTTGGAGTTGGAGTTGGAGTTGGAGTTGGAGTCGAAGACAGAGACAGAACCAGAGAGTCGGAGCCATGTTTCAACTGGTCAACCACAAGACGAAATGCGGTAGAAAAACCACACAATAAATGGGCATAAATTACAAAACATGATGAAGACTCCAATGGACCATGGAGATGGATATTTGTAGCGTCTATAGATTGGCCAAGGATTCTCTGTGTTTGTGTGTGTTGAGATGATGTGCGCCTGCCTGGCCACAGTTGAAAATTGATAATTTCTGTGGCAAGACTGACAGACGGACAAACTGGCAGACGGACTGACAAACTGACTGTGTGGCGCCATCGAGTGCGGCGTTGCCACTTGAATTTTTGATTTAACAAAAGTCTCATTTGTAAAACGGCCCCCAAAACTGGCCAAAAAAGAAGCAGACAAAATTCAAATTCAAGCAGCGATGATAAAGGGGGAAGCGGGTGGATGGGGAGTGGGAGGGGGTGGTTATAACTGCCACAGGAACGGGAGCTGCTGTGTTGCTGCAACCAAAGTCGAAGTCGAAGTCAAAGTTGCAAGTCGAAACTGAGAAACTGAGAAGCTGAGACTCTGAAAAGTTTTGCACAACAACTGGGCAACAATAATAATGTCACGTTTATCGTGTGCAGCTAATTACTAACAAAAAGATAGTTTGTAATCCTACACAGGCAACAGTCGGGCAGGCCAGTTAGCCAGCCAGCCAGCCAGGCCGAGAGCCAGCCGAGCGTGGCCAAAAGTGCCCCTAGGACAACAACCGACAAACAACAACAACGACAGCAACAACAACAACAATGCTGATGATGTTGTTGCTGTTGCTGTTGCTGATGAGGACCAGTAGCTGTTTCTGTCCAGACGGTCTGTTAACTTGTTGTTGTTGTTGTTGTTGGTTAGTTTAGCTAGCCAAGCTAAGCGAAAGCCCTGCAAAACTTCTTGGCCCAAAACATGTGCACAAAATCTTTGCCAACGAGTTTTGGGCATTAGCACACGCCTGAATTTCTTGGCTAAACACACACACACACCCATACACGCTGGCAAATACAACAAAAGTTCATGCAAATCTGGCCACACCCACATGGCGTAAAAGTTTATGCATATTATGCCACAACAGCTGGTGGCAGTACTCCCCCCTCCTCATCCCCTAGCTCATCAACTCCTTTCTCCCACTTCCCCCTTCATCTCCATAAACGCCTGCGATTTGTTGGCCAAGTTTGCTCTTGGCCGGAACTAAAAGTTTGTACTGCAACGAGGCACGCATTAGGCGCATTACACTTGCCACAGCCTCGGCCACAGCAGTTGAAACAACTGAGACCGCTCCAGGCGAGAGTGCTCGACTGCCAAATACCCTGCCCTAGCAAATACACTAGCTTAACACAAAAATTATTCTCATCGACGTATTCCACGTAGCAACAATCTAGATTTTAAGACCTTTTTGTCTAAAAAATGCGTCGAGAGCCAAAAGTTCTTGAAAATTGAGAGAACAACTTGATGGTAGAACTATTTTGTTTATACACTGATAAAAAAAAGGATCTAAAATCAAGATTTTGGCCTCAGAACTAAGAACATTGGTCTAAAAAATGCGTCGAGAACATGAAAATCTTGAAGTAAGAAAACACATCTTGATTCTAAGAACATTTCAATTAAGACCAAGTTCTTACTTTTAAGACCATAAATTCTTATATTTTCAAGACCACAAATCTCATGATAAGAATAAAACTTATTATTTTTTTAAGATTGTGTTCTTATTTTAAGACCAAAAAGTTTTTAATACTCAAGACAAAAAAACTCAAATTAAGATTAAGCTTCTTAAAAATTTAAGAAGAACGAAGTAACTTTTAGTTAGCGGGAGGTCTAACTAGTAATGTCGATATGATACTAAACAACAAACAACAACACACTTGCAGATCTCGAGGAGCACGGCGAGGTATACAGATGTTTGAAGAGATACCGATCTCTATCATCAGTACCGTTGTGCTGACTTGATCAGCTATCCAAGCCTAATGTCATCTTTGAGAAGCCAGAACCAGTTGTGAATTATTGGGGTCAAGAAGTGAAACAATTTTAAGATTTTTGTTCTTATTTTAAGAGAAAGAGATCTAAGATTATTATTCTTATATTAAGAACTTAACCTTTTTTAGTAAATTTTAGTAAATTGGTCTTAAAATGGTCTCATATTAAGAACAAATTATTTAAATTTGAGAATTTTATTCTTAAATTAAGAGCTCGCGATATGTCGAGGTTAATATTCTTAGTTTTAGTAATTTGGTCTTAAAATATTCTTATTCCAAGAAGCAAAATTTTTAAGATGAATGTTTTTCGATTTTAGAAAGAGGTATTTTTTTTCAGTGTAGTGGACGGTGCTACAGTCGAGCATACTCGACTGTCGAAGACCCCGTACTTACTATGGAAATAACAAGCCCTGCTTAAAAAAAATAATATAAACCGCTATAAATATCAAATATTATTCGTATGTCATCTATATGATTAAGTAAACCGAATTGAAACAAATTTGATAAGTATGTATAAGACAATGGAAAATAACCAATCTGCGAGTCTGATTGTGATATTTCCAGATTCAAAAATTTCCATACTCAATCTGAATTTTTGAGCGATCGTTCCTATGGCAGCTAAACGACCCAATTGACCGATTTCAACTAAATTTGGTCAGGATGTTAAGGAACATCCTAAATGCATATTCTTTCGAATTGGATGAGATATCTCAAACAAAAATAAGTTTTTCGTACTAAAGCTTGATTTTCGACTGATAATTCCTATGGCAGCTATACGACATACATACGACGCCTACATACCACTTTTAATGTCTCTAGCTCTTCAACTTTTAGAGGATTCATGAACTCGTAAACACGGAACAAGACGAATACTTTGACTTGGTTATTGATACAAATCCCGAAGACATGTACGAGTTCAAAGTTGTCTTTTATTGTTGGTTGTAAATTTTCAATGTTACCAAAAGAATAGATCATATTTTCTATAGGCCAAAAAAAGTATCACATTTGAAAAATTCATGAAATATTAAAAAAAAAAGTTCTTTATTTGTATATAAATATATAATATATAAGTATATCAGACGATATTACACAAAAATGCGTATAAATATTTATGTATGTATGCGTGTAATTGTTAGTATATATGAGTGTGTGTGTATGTGTGTTAAATACTTGCTCAACAAGTACAATAATTGCAACTTTTGGACTTTGGCAAGAAGATAAAATTAATCACATTTGTTATTTTTTATTTTTTGATAATTTCACAGTTTCGTTAAGTCGAAGTTTAACTGTACTTCCGAGCAAAACCTCTCTGCTCACACACACACACACACACTCAGACATTTATGTATGTGTGCTTACGTATTGAATTTAACAAAGTGCCTTAACGATTATTTTGAGGAACATTCTGATACTCTAACAAAAACTTGTAAATTTTCCCCAAAAAATAAAGTTATTCTTGGCAGCGCTTGTCCAATAAATTAATTATTATTTAATAATTTAAAGTGTTTCTTTTTTTTATCATTTAATTGACACGGCAAAGACAAACAAATGTGTAAACATAAAAACAATAATAATATATAATATATGCACAGACTGATTGGACTGTGCAAATAATTGTTGTTGAGCAATAATAATATCAAACTCTCTCTTTCTCTCAGTCGCCTCCCTTTCGCTCAGTCGCTGATCTTTATAGACTATATATATGGTATTTAATAATGCCATTAAACTAATATCGCATTGCAATTGAGACTCAAGACATCCAGATCAAATTCAACGACAACGAAATCAAGTCAAATCAAATCAAATGAAATGAAGTGAATTGCATTTTTGTACAACCAATGCGAACATTTTCCACTTGGCTGTACCTATGGTACAATCAATTAATGTCGCGTC